>JAIMZG010001693.1:0-63939 GCA_020466075.1 Colletotrichum coccodes
TTTCCAGCAGTATGCTTGCCATGGCCGCCTCGCCATCCTCGAGAGCAAGCGAGAAAGGCGTGTGGCCCCTCTCATTGCGCTTTGAAAGACTGCATCCGGCCTTAAGCAGCATATCCACAGTTTTACTGGCTTTGGGAACCCATTCGTCCTCGTCCAACCAATCGTTGAACTCCGTCATGGAAACGATATGCAACAGGGTGTTCTCGCCATCAGAGTCCACAATAGACGGCGCGTCCATTCGCTGGTCGTCGAGGGCTGTTTGCAGCGTATTCGTATCGAGTTCGCGGCAGGCCGTAAGTGCCAATTCTGTCAGAGCCTCTTGGCTCTTGGTGACGCGGATGTCCATTGTATCGTGCTCTAAACGCGCAAAGTCTTCGTCGAGCTTCAAGACATACTTCCAAGCTAGGCGACATAGCTCCAAATGCGAAGGCGTAACGTCGATCATAGAGTTGAGAAACTGACAGAAGCTCCCGAGAGACGTGTCAACCTGAGACTCCTCGAAGGAAAGCATCGCCTTAGAGAAGCAGTCGAGGTCGTCTTGCACAAGAGGCTGGCCTCCAGCAAGCAGGGCCTCTAGCACAGAAAAGCTCCGCATAGGCATCCACGTTGTGGTGGCAAGGCGAATAGGGTTTCCGCTTGGCTTTGCACCTTTGGCCATGATTCTTCGGATCGTGCTGACGGTGAACGACTCCTGGGACGCGGCTGTCCCGAGGAACCTCTGGAACTTGGGGGGCATGGTTCCGTGCCTGCGCCTATGTTCCGTTTCGGACCAGAAAAGCCGCAAGGCACCGTACAAGCAGTCAACGGCACACTCGAGAGGACTACCAAACGGACTTCTAGATTCGTATTGGGCGGTTTGGTCCATCAGGAATGAACACATCTCGGGTAAGGATAGAGTTGCGGCGAGGTGGAGTGGCTTGAAGCTCTCGTCGACCAGGTCTTCTATCAGCTTCACTTCCTTGTCTGTCCTCGAAACCTCTCCAGACCTGGAACGCAAATCTTCACTTCTGAGGTTCAGGGTCAAAGCGACTGCCCATGAGGTGAACTGGGCCGACTTGCACGGGTCGAAAAGGCGTTTCGCTCTGTCTAGTACGTCCGGGTCGTCCCATTCCTCTCTAGCGTGCGGCAAACAGTTCTTCGCGGCATAGTCGTAAAGTGGATGGTTGCGGCTTCTCCGCCTCATGTGGGATAATTCATCTTCTGTTGCTGCGGGGAAGTGCTGGAAGTTATCGAGTTGCAGGTAATCCAGGCACCGTGTCGCCAGAAGCCTGTTGCATCTGGACCTCGAGATTGTAAACATCTCAAGATCCGAAGCTTTCAACGCATCGCTCTTGAGGTATTCCTGCACCGAAAAGTGCGCGAATTCGAAGTAGTCTCCATCGTTTGATTTGCGGATCAGACTGCTACACGGCCTGGAGATTGCGTCTTCACGGATGATACCGGATGGTTTCAGCAGCCGATCCCTTGTCGGGATAGAGAGTATCTCTCTCATTTGTGCAATGCTGAGCTTCGGCTCGGCGTAGGAGATGAAGAGCAGCACCAGCCGAACGTGTGTTTGTTGCGTCTTGGGGACTCGCTGCAGAATGCGCAGGTATGTTTCGGGGAGATCCGGGGGCAAACCCCTGAGGGCCTCTCGGCATTGCTCGTCGGACATGCAATGCCCAAGATGATCCAGTTGACAGGCAACCCAGCGGAACCTAAATGGGACTGAGTTAATCAAAACGTCAGGTCATTCGTTTACGTGGCGTAATGCTCACATTCCCTTCGCACCGGCCACCAGACCCTCTAGAATCTCGGTTTTGAGAGAGAGGTCCTCAAGGTGTAGCTTCTTGGAGCTGATCCGCTGCTCAATCTGTGATGTGACATACTCCGTGATGTCCTCTGTGTGAGCTTCGATCTCAATGCCGACAAAGTCGTCCTCGTAATCTTGAAGTCGTTCCCGAATAGCGTCCTCGTGGCGACTCAGTAGAGCCATCGAAACCGAATCCGAATGCTCCGCAATGACGCAAAGATTTTCAATGATCTCTTCTGCGGTGTCTCCGCACTCATCTAGGCCGTCCACTATCAGGAAGACCTGGTCAAATTCTTGTGTCATTTGAACAATAACCCGCCCGAGGTCCTCGGGCGCCGGATGCCTGGGGAGACTGCTTTCGGGGTGGAGGTCCTCGAAATACTCCTCGAGGATTTCATAGGCTTCTTCCTTCTGTATTGCGAGTTGGTAAGCCAGCGCCCCCAGCACGCTCTCCGGGCTCAGGGTCGTTTCGTTCTTGTAGTCGCAAAAGAAAAAGCCCGTGGCGACGGTGTTGGAGCTTCGGGCTAGAGCCTGTCCGATGATGGAGCCTGCGAGCACCGTCTTGCCTGCACCAGGGATACCACTAAGCCAGAGCCGGGAGTCTGGGCACGAAAGCCATGTTTGGAAGGATGGGAGACGATCAAGCCACATGCCTGTTCTTGGATGCCGCAATCTGACGCTCATCTCGTAGCTCTGCTGCGGATTGTGGCTCAAAAAGAAGTCGAGCACCCGCTGGCGGCCGGCATCCTTGTAAATGCGGCTCACAATCTCCCGGGTCTTTTGGACGTCGGCTAGGATCGCGGCCGTTGTCCTTTCCTTGTCTTCTTCTTTGGCCAGGCCACGCAGCAGAGCTTCCATCGAGTTGGCCGATAGGGCGAGGTTGATGCTTTCCTTGTGGCGGGAGAGGTCGGCAAGCATCTCCTTGGTCTTCATGGAGGTGAACGGCCACATGAGTCTGCGCAGGCCCTGTCCGTGGCTTTCTTCGTATCTTTTGGTCTTCTTGGAGATTTCGGAGAGGATCGAAGCGCACCCCTCAATGTGGTACATGCGAAAGGCCTTGTTGAACGGCTCGTCTTCCATCTCGAGCCCGGTCGCAAGTCTTGCCAGCATGTTCACGGCACCTCCTAGCAGATTGACCTCCTTCCGAAGATCATCAATCTCTTTCTCGGCGCCCTTCACCGAGATGACATATTTGGTCAAGCGCAAAAAGACAACGTCCGCAAGGGTGACAAGGCCAGCAATGCTCGCGGCGATGCTCAGCGGATCGGCCATGACGGCAAGACTCGTCGCCTTGTAAGCCTGGACTCGAGATGCGACTGGGTCGAAACTCTCGCCGAAGTTCCAAAGGGATCGATTAAAAATACAGAGCCAGGCCTGACAGCTTACTCAAAGCTTTCCCTCGGCAATCTTCACTGATTAGCCCCGGACGAGGAACATGACAAGTTGGGCAGGCCCCCTGAAGTGTTGATACGGACGCCGAGATAAGTGGATGAGAGGCAGGCGAGTTATTATAGCTACCCAACGGTGCCAGCGAGCAGGAGTAAGCAGGCAGTGCCACTTTGTAGAACCTCGCTGCCTATCAATCTCTCGATTCGCGGACAACGGGGCGGGACAGGGCTTACGCGGGCCTGTGGCATGCACCAAGACGGCGGTTTCGGCGTCACTGCCATTTGATGCTGGCCTAATTGGCTGCCTTACCTCGAATATGCCTCACATGATTCAGCCCGCGATTGTGAAGGTATGGTCTCTGCATGCAGCTGGGCTTAGCGTCGCCCAAAGTAGCGAAACCACTCCCCAGCAATGGAAGTGCGCCGCCAATGCGAAGGCTGGCCGGGAACTTCGCGTCCCAGCCAGGATTACCCTAATCAGGTGAAGAGGCCAAGCCACAAAAACGTTATGGTCATCGAGCCTTGCGGCTGGACAACTGTGTACTGGAAGCACGAACTGTAAATAGACGAACGATCTGACCCCTGCTGGCTTAACATGCGCAATGATACATACCCACTGGGGATATAGCACCCCGCTTTGCCAATGCGGTGGATGCTCCCGAGCCATAAGCAGCATGCGGCGGGGAAGGGCCAAGTGTAGCCCAGTGAATTACAGAGCCCATCTCTGTTAAAATGGAGCCCGCCTTTCTCGACGGTCTTTCTCAGTCTGGCCAAGATACCACGACCCCCCTTCAGAAGTCTCTTCTCGATGGGGCGGAGGCAGTCTTTTCGTGATGACTCCAACAAATCGAAGTGGTGAACATTGCTCCTTGATATGGACGGGGCGGAACATACTGATGCCGACAAAGCACCGTCTCGGACAGCCAAGTCAACCCTTTGTCCGAGTTTCCAGCGTTTGGCACTTTCAGGCGGACCCCAATGTTTCAATCTCCAAGTGGCCGAGGGCAGCTCCCTCGCCTTCGTTGGCGTCAAGGGCACGGGGCTGTGCAAGTCCGATGACCCTCGTGTTCTCTTCAACCTCTACACAAGCCCCCGTTCGCGGCCAATCCCAGACCCCACGCTAGTTGCAGGCCTCCTTTCGACCGTCGCTCGGAGCACCGCTCGTCCGACCGCGACGTCGACCGCGACCCCTGCCGGAGCTAACGGGGATATCGGCCCCACACCGCTTGGGACGGCTCCGCGCCGCCGCCGCAGCCGCCACGGCCGCGGGCAGTAGCGGTGGTGGTGGGACTGCTCCCAAGTTTGGCCAGTGCGGCGGCCAGGGGTGGACGTGCCCGACAACCTGCGCCTCCGGATCGACCTGACAAGTTTTGGATCCACACTACTCGCAATGTGTCTGTCGCGTCTAGTTCGGAGGCAACAGACCCTATGAGGATTTGTCGTTGCAAATTTGACAATTTCATCCATATAATCAGGCGGGAGATTACCGACAGAGAAACATTCAACACATCTAAGCTGTTTTCGTTGGGTACACCTATTTTTGCTATGACTGTTCCATTGTGGTTCCTCGACGCAGAGCAACTGGTCCCCACATCGGGGATGTTGCTCACGCCGTGTCTATAGCATATCTTCACTTGTCAAGTGAAAACACCTCACCTTTGACCTCTTGCGCTGAAATTCAAGCTCATCATTACCGCAAGCTCTAAAGGCGCCAATCCGTGTTGCTCGAGTTCTCAGGGTGCGTCATTAAACTACCCAGGTGGGTTTCTCTTTTCTCCCTCAAAGCTGTAATAGATAAAACTCTATCTCTGAAACGGAAAAGCGCTCCCATGAAACTCAAGGTAAGCCTCCTTAACTGCACTCCAATCTAGACCTCCATTGTCCCTTTCCCTTATCGTTACCACCCACGTAGAAAAGGGTCCGATGGGGGCTTGCACGCGGGCGTTTGCGTTGCTTGAAGACCAATCGGAAGCCAGGGACTGTGAGGCCATAACATGGTCGTTGGAGATATCAGCAACGGTTCGGACTGCCTCCCAGTCATACTGAAACGAGAGGTAGACTGGCAGGTGGCGGTACATGAATAACTCGTTCTTTGGGCTGGTGAACTTCTCGACGCCCTCTTGCCTGATCTCCACCATGATCGAACTTCGTACGGAGTCGTCCGTGAGCTTCAGCCCCGGAGCCCAGAATCTGACTTGCGAAAGGCGAACGTTGGCCAGCCCGGAAAACGGTGATTCTCCTAGGCTGGTACTCAAAGTCGCCGGAGTCGCGAGGCTCTCCACCTGTACAGTATGGAGCTTGAGTGGCTTTTGAGGCATCCCCCCCGGATACGAGTCAGCGATTTCGAGTTTCAGTGCCGCTAACTCGGTCTTCGAGAGCCGGTAGAGTATCCCACGATGACGGTCCGAGGCCGGCCATGCGCACTGGGGAAAAGAACCCAGGTATGACAGGGCCGCGTCGTATTCTCGAGATAGGATGTCGACGTGAGCCTCCAGCTCGTCCGTATCGGAGAGCAGGCCTTTGGTGAACCTGAACGGATGGACCAAGCCGCAGAACCGCAAGGCCAGGGCCACATGCTTGATAGTCCTCAGGGCGGCGAGGCGCCCAGCGTCCCGATAGCGCTGATAGAAGGCCACGATGGATGGGAGGCCGATGTTTTCCTTGATCAGCTGCGAGCTGATGTCTCCTGCCTGAGCGTCCAGTATCTTGCTCTGCCTGATCATCTGGTAGGATTGGATGACGGCGTTGTTGTACGCTAGCATGTCTTGGTTCCGCGCGTTAGAAGCCGCGACAAACGCTTTCAACGACTCGTCTAGACTCTTGCCCAGTTTGGCGTCCTCGCTCGAAGCTACGTCCCTGAACTGTTTGAGGTACGATTCGACTTGTTCGGTCGTGGCCATGATCTTGGCCGTATCTGCGCCGTCGGACGTTGTCCCGTCGACTGCCATAGAGTAGGACGGATGGTCCAGCAGGGATTTGAGATCCGATTCGCACTTGCTCAGTCTACTGATGAGGAACCTTTTGTTCACTTTCTGCCCGTACGCGTCTTCAATCGTGTTCTCGGCCTCGTCCCACAGCGAGAACGCCTGGGGGGCAAGCGCTGCACCGCCCAGGATCAGACCGGCTGCGACGCCCGGGGGATTGACCCAGAATGCCGCGCCCGTGATGATGACAGCGCCAACAGCGGCCATGATCGAGGATGCGCTGGGCGCTCTGACCTTTTTCAGGCTGGTCTGAACCTTTTGCAGGTCGTCGGCTAGCTTCTTCCTCTTCTCCTCGAGGGGGCCTTTTGCGTTGACGATGGATGCTTCTTTCTCCCTCATGAGACTGATCAGGCTTTCGATGGTGTCGCGGGACTCCTTTTGCCGGTACATGTTGGCCGTGCTGGCAGCTTTGAGTACCGCTCCCGCCTCCATCTGCTCCTGGTAGCTGTCAAAATACTTCCAGTATGAGTCTTCGAAGCGCTTGAGGCGCTCAATCTATTGGATGGCATTGCCCATGTAGTACTGCGTCGAGAGCCGCGGAACCCAATCAGGAGACAAGCCGAACAAGTCGTTGCCCAAGCTCAACTGGTCGAGTCTTGCGCAAACCTCGGCATAAAGATTCGATAGCGAAGATATCGTCCACTGCGACAGTTGATAGACAGCCTCGAGCGAGTAGAAGGTCCTGAGGAGCGGCGCCTTTTCGCTCAGGGGCTGGCCTAAGCTCTTCTCGTGGGCTATCCTGAGCGAGGGGACGAACGCAAGGCGTTCCCGCAGATTCATGTAGGCCTCCGTGGCCTCCTGGATGTTCTCGGCGAAGAAATCCGCGTCAGCCTGGCGCAATTCCATTTGGCACTGATCGGGGTGAACCAAGGGATAAGGCACTTCGAGGTCGTCCTGGCCAGCGAGGTCCATAGTCACGTGGTACATCGCGGCGGCGCCCTGCGGTGTGGTGTTTTTGCTAATCTCATACCGCATGGGCTGGTCGATATCCATGCCCGCTTGGTATAAGCCGGTCACCAACTCGGACAGCGGGGTATCCAAATTTCGCTTTCCCTCCAGCGACTGCGAGGAGATGACTGAAGTCACGGATTCGGCCAAATCCACGCAGCGTTTTCTAGCATCTTGCAGGGCCGCTGGAGCAGCGCCTGGTTCGGAGCCCGACTGTTCCTGGAGCACGAGCAAGCATTCGACAAGCGCCTTCGCTTCTTGCCTGGCAGCCGAGGGGACTAAGGAGTAGTCCTGAAGACCAGGAATTTTCCTGATCGACAATTGCAGAGCCGACGCTGCTTTAGCGTCATCTCCGCTCCATCTGAGTTGTTGCAGCAGCGTCATGCATTTGGTGAGATTGACGTGAAAATCCAAAAGTTCTTGGAGAAGGCCTGCGAGGCGCTCTACTCTGTCTCTGCAGGACTGGAAGGCTTCGCTAGAATCTCTCAGTTTTGGGAGTGCCTGGCCGAGCGCCCTTAGTTTGTCGACATGACTGGAGATTTATGTTAGTGTACAAGTCCGCTATAGGAAAGACTGATTGGGTGTTTCGTGGAGTTGTAGAACAAAACGCAAAAAACTCGAACCCGTATCTTGAACTTACCCTGACGGTATGTAATACGCATTGTACAGCATGGCAAAGTATCTCAGGTCGCGATTGCTGTAGTAGACTTTTACAGACCCTTTTCCGTGTTGTGTTAGCATGTTCCCAAGCGAGGTACAAGACAATAGAAGTTGATGCTGATGAGCCCTCGTCTTACCAGCTCTGCCAGGATTCCCAGATTCCCAGTCTGTCGTTTTCGCATCTTGATGATATTTCCCTGGAGAACCACCGTCGACTTTGATGGTCAAGGTATCCTTCCAGTACGAAAAGGCTTTCGGATTGTCTGCGTCGTTCGAAAGGTTCAAGTTATGAACGTGCAGACACAGCGAGCCTCCGTCTTGCCCGTTGGCCGCATCGTTGGCACCGACGCTCGCGACAGTCTCGCCTGGCTTGCCGCTGACGTCTAAACTGGTCCCAGGAGCCCACTTCAGGTAGTTGCAGTGGATCTGGATCTCCTTTCCTGGGCATTTGAGGTGGGAGGCCAAGAGGACGGTATGGGCGTAGATGAGAAGACGTTGTTGGTTAAAGCCCTCCACCTTTTGTTGAGTCAGCGTAAAGGTCTTGGCAGCGAGGATCAGTGTTGTGTCGGAACGAGTGTAAATGGCAAGACCGTCGTCGTGTGCCAGCTTGAGAAGAGGGTTTCCCAGAGCCATGTTGGTCAACCGGGAACTGCCTTTCGTGTATTGTGGAAGCCAGTACCTAAACAGGCGATGAGATAATTCCGCCACATGCCGCTTCTATACCTGAATAAAGCATCGAGGATTGAGATTCACATGTTGCCATCCCGTGCTCCAGTCGGTAGGCTCAAAGTTCTAGACCGCCTGATCAATAAAACTGTACGAGCTAGGCTCGCCCAGCCTCCGAGGCAAACGATCAGAGTATCGACACAGCGGGCCTCGGCTCCGTATCCAGCTGAACATTATTGGGAGTGCATGGGTTGCGGGAGGTATAGTTCCCGAAACTATTGACACAGCAGGATTCAGCTCGTCTAGAACATGGTTGTTGACAGATGCGGGGGAGAGGTCCAGATCAGCAAACCATTGAAATGGTTAGCGCCGAAGTCCCGGCCCAGCTGAACATTGATGTGGATGCTTCAAGAAGGTTGCTTCTGCTACGGCCCGATCCAGATTTGGATGTTCTAGACCGGACCAGGGTCGGTGTTAGCTAGCATGTACGGGCCAATGAAGTGCCCAGAGAACATTTCTAGACTTTTGCACACGAAAACAAATGGGAGACCCGGTGCGATGCTTCCTCAAAATGGGAGCTATATTTTCTTCAAAATACACTCCGGGCATTGCGACTCGCTTTCAAGGGTAAAGCAATCGTTTGTTAGAGCCATAACCACCCAAGTTCAGCATGGTGAAATCAACACTCGCGGCCCAAATGTTGGCCGACCCGACGGCCTTTGTGAAAGCCTCCTATCGAGTCGACTTACGCGGAACAACTCATCTTTCCATCACTTCGCTAGAGACGTACATTCATTCCCTAGGCCATTCAGATGACGACATTGATGCCGCCTTTGACGAGGTTCTCGGTTTCACTCTGTCTGACCCAGCTCAGATAGATGAGTCCAAAGACCCAGGAGCGTCCTCTGTCCCGCAAGATGCACCAGGACAACCCGAGCCAAAGGAAGATGCTATGGAAGAGTTGAGACTGCCGGTCAAAGCTATTCCGGGTCGGTACAAGTACACGAAGTTTGGCAGCTTGACCCCGGAAGAAGTTGCCAACATGAAACCCTTCTACATCGCATGCGACAAACCTGATTGGGACGACCGGACCGTCACGCGAGGCGAGGAGAAAAGCAGCGCCAAGGTCCACTTCGATTCTGGAGACGAACTGTGGCATCTATCGTGGCAGTCGGCTTCCAGCGGCCAACACGACCTGGCGTTCTGGCTTGAACGTTCAGAGAACAATACGTCCGTGAGCAAGTTTGCCGGCGTGCTCAAGCCGGGCGGCGGCACAGAGCAGGAAACCGGTACAGCGATCGAGGGTGTCTGGATAGAAGACGATCTCCAGTCTGGCTCAGGAACGGGAGGACTGTTCCGTGGACTGCAAGGCTCGGGCAGCAACGACTCCAAGGGCGACACCGATGGCAACGACCCCGGAGCTCCTAAGCAACCCAACGATCCCAAAAAGCCCGACGAGCAAGTCCCGGACCAGACCCCTTGGATAATGGGCGGGTTCGCCTTCTTGATCATTATTTTGATCCTGTTCTGCTTTCGCCGCCGGTTTCGAGTGGGACTTGCTCGCGCTGCGGGCGTGGGCGACACAACCTCGAACCTAGACCTCCATCGAGGAAACGGATGTAAGAAACCCGATGATCGAACTGATTCAAGCCCCTCTCGCTGACACTGGCTACTAGCGACTGTAATGGAGGGCGTGACTGCTATTGAAATGGAGAGAGGAGATCCCAACCCCGGACAAGAAGACACCTCTGTGGAGCCGGGTACCTTGATTCTCGATGACGAGTTCGACATTGTCTTCGCGAGCCCCCCTGATGACTGGCACAGGGACCGCGTCTTGAGGAGGATCAAACGACTGCTCGACCGCCAATCCTGCTCGTGCTCTTGCCAGGGCAAAAATCTTAGGGACCCGAACGACCGGAACGGTCCCGGTGGCACAGGCGGCAAAACAGGCGGACAAGGCCAGGGTGGGCATGGGACACACGGTCATCTGCCGGCGGGGCAGACTACGAACAAGCCGGCCCAGGGGACAACAGGGCAGCAGGGAAGGAATAGGCGACGGGCACCGACCTGCCTCGAGCTGGTCTACATCGACGCTGTCCTTTGTGACGTTGCTACTTCCACGATTGACGAGGCCGAGGAGGTCTTCATCCGCAAGCTTACGCCTCGTGCCATCAAAGACATCGCGGAGTCGCTCACTCAGCTCGACGAGATTAGCGGCAAAGTGGTCCAACCGAAGCAACAATACATCATTGACTGGGCCTCCATCGTCAAGGACTCGGTGGCTTCGTCGCAACAGGAGGCATTTCGTGAGGCCAAGCTGGTTCCGTTAGAGGACCTCAAGACACTCCTGCTTGACAAGATGCAGCCGCACGTGGCCGGGGCCATCCAGAGCCATCTGACGCCTCTGTATGTTGCGGAAACCGATACCGAGGCCGGGCAGTCGGCCTTGAAGTGGTTTGGGACGAGCGAGTTCGTCAACGCGGTCATGTTCGCCGCAATCCGAGATGCCCTCTGTTCGGCAGCAGTCGGCGCCGGCTTGGCCAGCGAGATCATCCGCATTCTCGCGGTCCAGTGGCTGAAGGAAAAGAAGCTCAAGGCGAGCGAGGCGCCCATGACCGAGTTCGAGGCGTTTCAGATTCAGTTAGATATTAGTCGGCAGGCCGAGGACTTGCAAGGTAAAATGCAGACGTTCGAAGACGAATGCCAGAGGCTGGCAGAGTCTGGAGCCCAGAACGTCGCCGCGTCGGCCCAGAAAACGGCGAGCGAGTTGGGCATGAAGCGGGCCAGCGAGAACGGCAGCATGTTCGCCATCACCGCGCACACGGGCCCGGCGGCGGACTATTCGACCGCGGTGGCGATGAGCAGGTTCGGGGCGAGCAACAAGGGCAAAGCTGGAGGCAAAGGGCGGAAGGTCGGAGGATCCAAGACCCAGGCGCAAGTGAGAGCAGCGCAGGTCATGGCAGCAGAGAACGGAACTGTGGTCTACGCCGTCTCGGCTGGCCCAGCCCCCGCAGCATAGCCTGAATAGGTTCCGATGAGCTGAAATATGCGCGCTAATGCAGCGGGCATCATCAATAGTCGAATGGGGCCCGCGGTGGGAGACAGTCCCGATTCTGATGGAACCGGTCATGGGTCCATCTTGTGGCTACCTTCCCACCTCAGACGCCTTCGTATGGCGGCTCACCTAACCCGTATGAATGGGCAATGAGATTTTGTTATTATAAAAGAGGCCGGTTCCTTTCGAACTCGGGACTGTTGCCATACTGCATCTATCCACATCCGCTTCTACCGCCTCACCCATCTTCTCGAGTCAACATCGTCAACATGGCATCTCCTGCTACGCAATCGGTCCTCAAGGATGTGAAGACCCTGATGACTACTCCGGAGTCCGCAGACGTGGGAAATGTGATCGCCAACGCGCAGAAACTGACGCCCGCTGAGATCGAGGAGCTAGCTCGCGAGATCAGTAACCTCCCTGATCTCACCGCGGAGGCCAGGCACAGCCTGGAGATCCAGCTGAGCGCTTTCCTCGAATCCAAGCCCGGCGTAGAGATCACGTTCCAGGCGGCCCGGAACGCATCGAAGCTCGTGGCCGAACTCGACGCGAAGTTGGAACAGCTGTTGAAAGATGTGGCCTCGATCGACGCCAACAACAAAACCACTTTTGGTGACACGGTCAGGAAGCTGCTCGATGTACGTACACGCATCTCTGACCTATGCGAAAGATACGCCTCTCTGACATGAGCTTACCGATGCGTTAAGATATTCAGGGCCATCATCGGCAGCAGTCGCGGTGTTGCCAACCGCATCGCTACCTATGGAAAAGGTACGTCGTGGTGCCCGGTGGTGTGCAGTCTTGGTTGAGTTGACTTGCCCGCAGACTTCCACAAGATCATCAAACCGGCAGTCAACGATCCAACCGTAAAGCCAGAAGACAAAGTCGAGTTCATTCGTGATTTCAAAGCCGTGAGTTCGGACATTCCCATTACTGTCAAGCCTCGGAAAGGCCGCCAACTGTTGTCAGTCCCACATCGCATCGTTGCTGATATAACATCACCCCTAGCGCACCAAAGAGTTCGAGAAAGACAGCGAGAACATATCTAGCCGTCTTCGCGAGCTGAACAGTCAATTCACTCAGTTCTTCTCCGAGTTTGATGCCTGGGGCAAGGCAGACGAAGACAAGCTCACTGCCTCGGTCAAGGAGTTGCAGGAACGGGCTGCAAACATTCGAAAGGAAATTGCGGAGCTCACAAAGAAAGCGGACGACGCCGTGAACGCGGGCGTGGGCGTTGCTATCTGCGGAGGCTTCCTCGTCTTCGCCGGCCCTTTTGGCGTAGCGGCAGCCGCGGTAAGTCACACGCCTGCTTGTTCGGCACCATCCGACGAGTCGTTCTCCCAGGCTAGGACAGGTCTGGCTGATGAACCATTGAATCGATATAGGTGATCGGAACACTCTCTGTAGCTGGGGGCGCCATTGCCGCGGCTGCATACATGATTGCCGCTCAAGGTGAGTGTATCATGGCATCTAGGTGCTCTTGAGGAGTTACGTGCATCGCAAAACTGATACGACCAACAGAGAAGGAAAAGGCATACGACGCAGTGAAGAAGCAACTCGAAAACGAATCGAACAACCTCACCCACTTGACTAATACCAGAACCCGCATACACGAGCTTGCCACGCGGGACGCTGCCAAGCTTCAGACCGTCATGACGACCCTGAACACGGTCTGGAGTGATGTGGACCGGGACCTGGAGGCCATCAGCGAGAACCTCCAGACGGGGGAAAACATGAGGGTTGGAGCTTCCTATGTTTCCTTTCTTTTCATTGCCCCCTTTTCTCCTACTATGGGCACGCGCATGCTCGCTGTCGGTCTGGCCGTTACAGTGTTCGCTAACATTTCTATAGAAAATTCCTTCCGCGGTGAAGAGCGCACTGGACGAGGCAAATGTCAAATGTAGGTCCTGTTGCTGTCCAGCTATGGCAGCATCTGCTAACGACTTATCCCTGCAGATCTCGTCACGGCCAGATACCTAGAAGAATACGCTCGCAACTTGCCTGTCTACAAGGTGTAGGGCAAATGACGCCTGATGCACCAAAGGACCGGGAAGCCAAAAGGAGGCAAGGACGCATACAAGGGCACCACATGTTGCGCGATGAATTGGGTGTACTCCTAGGTCCGTCTACCTAAGCGGCCGCCGGGCTAGTCAGCAAGGAATCCCACTCTTGTAGACGAGCCTTCCTCCCTTACTGGCTTAAATATGGGAGGGGAGCGAGATATCGAGTGCTCCAGTGGGTATGGACGCATGTGGTAGAAGAGAGATCTGAAGCAGTAGATAACGGTATACTTATGCAATGTCCTTGGGTGTGATTGTAAAGATGAACAAGAAGCGTGAGCTAGTCCATCATGTAGAAGGAAAGTGAAAGATATGAGATGCACTGAAGTAATTGCATTCTGCCATGTTGCTGCATTCCGGGTTTCCCTCCGCAGTAGAACTAGCCTCAAAGAATTTACCTCCGTTTTGAGGTCCTGCAGCGCAGAGATACCAATCATTCGTCAGTCTGCTCGCGCTCAGCGCGCTCACAACCTCGTGCTGAGTTCCAGTCCCGGTATTCATCTCACGGTCTCTCGCATCCTTGTACTACCCTGTCTATACAATGCCCCATCGAATAGGCGGCTCGTGCTTTCCTGCTTCGTGTCGTTCTGTAGCAATAATCCACTCCGGCGAGCGCAAGAAGCAGCTTATACCAGACCATAACCCTTTTGGTTTCGATGGAGTCGGTTTTTTCATGGTACATGGTCGTTGACGAAGGTAAAAATGTCTAATAAATGTCCACATATTAGGACAGGCCCCTTATTTCAAGAGAAGCTCCCCTATCTCGAACGCGCTCGTCTGACGGGCCGGATGTAATGGGATAGGACTCGCCGTGGTCGTTCACATTCGGACCTATCACCACGATGATTTAGACCAGCGGGCATTACAAATACTATCTCTATGTCATGATCAGTTCCTTTATATCCTAGAGGACCAGTAGGGAGCCACTGCAGCATAGGCGACAAGTAGAGTGTACCAAGTAGTCCGCGGCAGAAATGCCGGAATACGTCCGCATATGACAGTATCTCCAGGGCCAGGCCGGCAAGAAGAGACCACTTGCTACGTGCTCCTCAATATTCCATACGGACACCACAGTAACTCAGAGTCGGTTGGAATTTCTTCACGATTCAGCGAGGTGGAATCCCATTTCGCAAACTCGTTCCAACCGGAGCCTTGTCACCGGCGATCAGGACAGATCCGTTGACGAGATTTTCCAGTATCTTCAGGACGCTGGCACGGCTCAAATGACCCTCATATCTGGACATCTGACCACGCCGCGTCGAAACGGCCGTCCGTCGTCGTAATTGTCTTCGGCCACAGCACCAATGTCGGAAATACCTCGGAGCCGCTCACGGAGTTGGTGAGCCCCACCGCAGCAACGCATCGCATCGGTGCCTTTTCCTTCATCTGCGCTCTTTCATGCTGTCCAACCCGCGTTCGCTTGCACTCTCGCTCCGGTAGTGGGGAGATGATCAGCCTTTTCAGCATGATTGGTAATCATTGCCGAGTACCTTGCTTAGAATGGCATTTGAGGCGTATCAGGCATGGGTTTCCCCCGCCATCTTGTATGTATTGGAAGGAGACCATCCTATGACGGACTGTCAACCTGACATACCAGGGACATCACTGCCATGACGAGACCTCGCCATTCCTTTATATCGTTCCAATTAAACGGGCTACGTATCCGAGTCCTGTTCTTGATATATGCCTATAGGAATTTCGCCCGAACATCAAAAAGTAAAGAAAAGGGAATGGTGCCGCGAATCAGCCCAACCCGTTGCTTGTGTGTGTCGTCCAATGACGGAGCCAGTCCGCGGACATCAACCCGAGGTATCTTGTTTTCCTGCCGTTTCTCCCACTTCCAAATACTCTAGCCTCTTGAGCACGCTCTCTGCAAGCATAATATGACACCGGAGCCAATGGTGCCCCGTGACAGAAGAAGCTTTGTCGCCGTTGCTTTGACCTCTCCGGACCTCTTTGCTACGCGACCTCCTCGCATGTGCGTGAAGGAACCTCTCAAAGTCGCCGTTCTCAAACAATTGAGCCCGAGGGAGTGTCCCTCGACAGGCGATTTCAATGCCACACAAGGGAGATCTTTGTCTGCATCGTGCAGATCCTCGTGGAAGGTCGCTACCTTCACGCTTGGTACGTTACTGCGATGAGGCTATCGTCTCAATGCAGAACCGCTCCACAATCCCTTGCTCGTCTCGACTACCTTGTTCTGCTCGCTGCCTGGCCGCAAGCTTGCCGGTACGCTGCTCGGCAATGGGCCAGCTTCTGTCATTATAACATCATTCTGGCTGTCTGCCTCGGGCTGGGTGCCGTATCCCGAATCCTTGTCGCCCTGGCTACCCATGCTGATGGCGCTGTCGTCTTTCCTTGCGTTCTGCTGGGCCTTCGGAGCTGCCGCGCCGCGGACGGGCTCGCGAGACTTGGCACCGTCCATGAGGTGGGCCTGACCCTCGCGGAGCTTGTTGATGGCGCGAACCGTATCGATTGCGGCATGCAACGTCCTGCGAGCGTTGAAGTTCTTCTTGACGGTTGGCAGCAGGTTCTGGCCTTCGCCCTCGCCGTTGTTCAGGTAGCCGGCGACGAAGGGATGTTGCAAGGCGTCATGCGCCGTCATGCGCTTGTTCGGGTCGATGGTCAGGCAGCGACGGATGAAGTCTTTGGCATGGTCGGAGACGCCGCGCCAGTAGTCAAACGGCGTGAAGCTGTAGTCGGCGTTCAGAATGGCTTGCATCTCCTCGAAATCGCTATCGCGGTCGAAAGGGGTGTAGCCACACAGAAGAAAGTAGGTGATGACACCGAGAGCCCAGATATCGACGGGCTTGCCGTGCCCGACCTTCTTAAAGATCTCGGGGGCCATGTAACCAGGGGTGCCGCATGTCGTAGTCAGGACGTGGAACTGCTCCTCATCCATAATGCGGCTCAGTCCAAAGTCGGCAATCAGGAGGTCTGCGTTGTCTTCTGGTGTGCGGAAAAGGAGGTTCTCGGGCTTCAGGTCTCGGTGGACGATGCCGTGGTCGTGCAGGTAAGCAACGGCGGAGAGTGTCGCACGGATGAGGTCGGCGGCATCGGATTCGTAGTAGGAGCCTTTGCGGCAGATGCGGTCGAAAAGCTCACCGCCCAGAGCGAGGTCGGTGACAAGGTAGAGGTTGTTCATGGTCTCAAAGTAGTCGACGAGAGTCAAGATGTTCTGGTGGCCCATGGAGACCTTTTTCAGCACTGCGATCTCGTTGCGGACCTGCGAGGGAGGGTTGTCAGCTTCGTTGCTCGATTAGTCTACGAGGATGAACCGAGAAAGGACGCACCATGTGTTCTCGGCCGGCCATCAATCGCTTATTGATGACCTTTGCGGCATAGTAGCGGCCAGTATCTATGTGGACGCATTCTTTGACAACGGAGTAGGAGCCGGCGCCCAGCGTCTTGCCGACCTTGTACCTGCAGGGCTGAACCTGAGGTTGTTGAGAGGCCCCGTTGGGCCCTTTGGAAGCCATCGCTGCGGCCCAGAAAGAGAGTGAGGGCGTGTTTGGAGACGCGGAGGAATCGAGGCCGCGAATGTCACCCAACGGTCGGGGGCTAGGCGATTGGTTCGGGAAGGAAATCTCGGTTGGGTTGTCGGTGGTCGCGATTTCAATGGGTTGGTGTTGGCGGGGTAAGCAGGCGGCGAAAGTCGGTCGGTGTTTTGGGGGGGGTCGCTTCGAAGAGAGGCAGCTAGGGCCGATGTCGTTTGTTGGTCCGACAGCTCTTTTGTTGACAAAGCTGTGTGCGACTGCAGCGGCAGAGGTCGCAAAAGGGGGAGAGCTGTGTCAAAAATAGAGATTGAGGCTTGAAGTGGTACTCGGGGGGGTATTCTGGCGAAGATTGCTCAAAGGGCACGGCAGGTGTTTGGATTGATTGTCGGTCTGATTTGATGATCGACGGCCCCTGTCCGAGTTGACTGTCCACTTTGGAGGTGGAGGTGGTCGAGGGTCGAGGGGTCCCGCGGGGCCAATGTGAGGCAGGGATAAAATCGACACACCAGTCCAAGCAGATAGATGAAGGGGGTGGTGTGCTGTCACTATGACGGGACGTCGCAGATCAATTTGATCAGGCCTCGAGCACGCGATGGACGGCACAGACGCAGAGACGATGTCGAAGGATGATGGGAGAATGAGCAACAACGAAGATGAGGAAGAGGGGATGTGAAGGAGAAAGGGGGATTAGAGGGTTGAACAAGACTGGACGAGAAAGAGACGAACAAGGGGGTCCGGGGAGGCACCACCGCGCTAATAGCACCAACTGATGGATGGCTGCTCCAGTATCACAGCTCCGAGTCTTTCAGCTGGAGACACGCTCATCAGGGACTCGAGGTCCCGCAACCCGGAGCCAAACCGCTGAAAGGAGACCCAGCCAAGCATCTCGGGCTCGTGTTTCGACCACTGATTGTCCATAAGCCGTTCCCCACTGCATCATCGAGATACCCTCCCCCTTGAGCCCCTTCATTCGCCCATCTATAGCCAGCAACAGTCCATCTCGACGAAGCGACCCAGTCAAAACGGAGTGTTGACATTAACGGAATGGAGGATGCTGACAGCCTGACGAAGGGGCCCGGGCCAAGCCAGGAGCCCCAGGTCTGAATCCCGCAGAGACGCAGTCCCCCGGCGTCCCCGAGTCCCCCACCCCAGCTGGCGACCGGTCCATGTATTCAAACTTTCAAAGCAGCCCCCAACCAATCCGTCTCTTGTCCGTCCTTTGCGCATTTGGCAGTCAGCCGCAAGCCCTGTCCCGAAAGAAGAATAAACAGAACGACAGGCTGCCTCTTTCTGACCAGAAATAGTCAGGTGACACGCTAAAGATTTTAAGCCCAGCGATTTTCAGGATTCCGTTAGCACTCACAATCTCGGCTGCTTTGGGCATGCCTGGCTGCCGTGAGCATCTATTAAGGGATCGGGATTGTTCATATACACATATCTTACATGAATTACCATATCTGTGCTCCGGCCTTGACCTTCGCCTGTATGCCTCAGCTAGACTATCCTTGAAAGAGGGCTGTTCCATCGACCCAGCTCGATGCATCACTCGGTGCCCAGCAAATTCTCCAATCGTTTGCGGATTTTTTGGCACTTTCTCGTCCACCTTGGAGATAACGTAACAAGAAAAAAACAGAAGAGGAAGAAGAAAAAAGGGCCAAGCTACAATCTTCGTCGCCATGCTGGCACCTGTCCCGAAAATATCCTTCTCGGGCCAAAGTTCAGGGTCCAGGCCAGGCCCCTCTTCGGTTGCCGGCTGGCCGCACCTTGGCTCGGCTCTGTAGCCTAGACCATACCCCGCCCCTCCTATTTATTATCAACGTCCACAACGGGCCGGTGCTGTCATGTCTCAGTTAACTTTGCTTGCTGACTGGGATGAAAAAGGTTCGGGCAAGCATGTTCCACGACTCAGCACCGCCGCTATCTGGCTGCGTATCTCAAAACGCGGCATGGGGGACTGGAATTCGGCTGCCAATGCTGCTCATCCTGACGGTCGTCTCTGAGCTTCATCACTTAGTCAAAGGACGGCCGTCGACTCTGCTTCTTGGAGCTCAGCTGTTTCTTCTGTTTGAGTCGACCCTCGTTGAATGATTTTGCTCTGTGTGCCTTGATTAGCCCTGGTTCTGCTGCAGCAAAATCCTGACGGGTAAACTCACATCTCGGCATGCTTCTTCTTCTTATCAGAACTCGTTTCGCCAGGGACGGTATCCTGGTATATCTTTTGGATCTCGTCTACGAGCTTTTGCTGATTCTCTTCTGTGTTGGCCTCCCGCTGCCGGTGCGTCTGCGCCTGCAACGTCAGAGAGTCCGACCTGGCCGTGTAGTATTTTGATTCCCTAATGCCCCGGTGCAACAGCTTTGGCAAGACTGGCAGGAGATCCTTGATAGGCCACACGGTGACTGCTTTGCTCTCAGTCCTGGGTGAGAGTTAGCCGAAGCCACGATCGATAGATGGCAGAAACCTACTTGTTGACGTGCTGGCCACCAGGACCGCTTGAGCGGGCATAAGTTGTCTGGCCCTTGGGGAGCTGGCTACCATCGAAGGCCTTATGCCACAATCTCGCCTTCTCCAGTTCCTCGGAGTCGAACTCCGCCTCGAATGCTTGATACCTTGCCCAGCGGATGGGTTGCAGGGGCCGTATGAGAGGATTCCCCAATGTTGGGCGCACAGATCGAATGAAGCCTGTGGCAAGCTTCATAGTGAAAGAGACTGACGAAGTACCAGACTTTGGAGAAAATGAAGGTGTTGACCGTATTTGAGAGCAATCTAAATTTTATAGGCCATTATATAAACCATCGAAAACGTTTTATAAGACTGGGCGAACACAATGAGGTTTGATGTTCAGGCCTGGGACCTCTTTCATCGCTGTCATTTCCTCAGACATTGAATGAGCGGATAGGACTGAAGTGGGGCATTCCCTGAGCAAAGGGCGCACCGTGTCGATAGAGATTTCTCATGTCCAATATGCACAGTATCTCAGTCTGGCAAGGCATCATTCACTTGCCATAAATGGTTAGCGTGGGAGGTGGAGTTCCAACCGTTTTCACGAGCCGACATTGGCCAGAACTCACAATCTCCAACAATCAGCCCCCCAGTCACGGCCCAGCCTTGCAAACCCGCGGGCGAATGCACAGCTTCTTTGCTCTGCGGTTTGGGATTTTCGATTTTCCCCCACGCGGCTTCAGACCTTTCGTAGCTTGAGCTCCCAGCTTTTAGCCTTTTTCCACCGCGCACACACTTTCACGCGACACCGACACACCACCGTAACGACACCTCAGCGCCCATGGCTTCGAGGCCCGACACTACTCCTACATCTGCCTAACCGACCACCTGCGCAGCTCGAGAAAATAAACTCACCAATTTCCGAGCCACCTTTATTTACTTTGAATCAAACTTTCCACACCGTTATTGCAGCTTCCGAAAGCTCCTTGCTGCATACTCGCCAACCCTTCGGAGACCCTCCCGTGCCTGCAACCTCTTTTTTTTTTACTTCTCTTCCGCGCCTGCTGTTTTCCTCCCCGCCCTTCTCCCACTTCCCTCCCACGTTTGAATTCCGACCCAACCACAACCAATCGTGCTTGCCTTTTTTGCCTCGCGCACCTTCTGGCCACACTCCGACGGCTCAATTGAATCTGCCGAAAACAAGGCGTCTGGTTGCCTTGTTCGCCAACCATCCAACTTGACATAAAGCCCATTTCTACTCCTAGCTTTTCTCTCCAACAGCAATTTTCCAAGCTTCACTGCCTTGTGCGCCAGCCTTCCATCGACACCAGCAAGCTCCCAGCTGTCGTCGCATCACCCATCATCATCATCATCGTCCTTACTACCAGACGTGCGCTCTCTTCCAACAACTTGATGCCCGAGCCGGAGGCCACCCCGGAGTTCGAGGCTACTGCCGCCGACCTCTCGCCCTACTGCCCGTCCCCCCTCCACTCCGCCGCTCCAGCCGTTGTGCCTGCCCTCCAGGATACTGCTGATATCCTTGATGCAATGTCTACGTCCGCCCAAACTAATGGATTCGCCCACGGTGGCGTAGACGCTCCTGCAGCTGCGTCTGCCTCGACCGAATTCTATGCCGTCGCCGACTCTGGCGACGACGATGTCGACAGCCTTGACGATGCCTACGGAGAGGAAGAGGAGACACACGCGGACAAGATGCAAGAACAGCAGGTGGAGCCAGACGCCGGCGAGGATGATTATCTCAAGATCTTCGACTCTCCTCCTCGAGATGTGGACGAGGATGGCGCTGATCAGGATGATGTATCAAAAGGACCAGAATCCATGCACAATTCCGCCGCTTCTGATTCTTTGACAAGCCCTTCTAAAGTGGCTCCTCCGCCTGTCGCTTCCGCTATCGCTGATTCCTCGCCGGTCCAGCCTGCCGCCGCAGACCAATCTTCCACCGATGCCGCGCTTCCCACGACAGCTGCCGCCCACCAAGGAGCTGATTCGAGCGCGCCCAATTCGACTGCCAACATGGCCTCCTTCAACGGACGCAATGACAATGCCCCTGAGGATGATCACGCCGCTGATATCTCTCGCCTCGTCGCTGAGATGACCGGCCAGACGAGCGAGTTCAACCACGACCAAAGCCCTGCCGGGCCTATCCAGAACCATGATGCCCAGTCATCGTCCAACTTGACCTCCCCCGCGTCTGCTACCCTTCCTCCCAGACCCCCACTCCCTCAGCAGACGGCTCCCACCTATCCTTCTGAAGACTATCGGGGCTTCCACCAGCAGCATGGCGCTCCTCAGGTCTCTTCCAGCATGATCGCTCCACCCACGCCAGGCCAGCCCTCCACCTATGTATCTACGGGTGCTCCAGGTGCCCCCGGTACCGCGCCCGACGTCTTCGGCAGCCTCCCTCCTCCTCCTGCAACCGGTCTGAATGCGGCTGTCCCCATCACGTCCATGACTGCGCCTCCGTATCCCAATCCTGCCGGACATGCAGCCAACCGGTCGGACGAGGCCACTGACCGCCAGAAGCTTTGGGACACCTTTGTCAACGACGAGCGCCGGTACATGGCGGACGCCAAGTGGGATAGGTTCCCCGATGGCTCACGCATTTTCATTGGTTCGCGCTCTCTCTCATCAGGCAGACCCGACGGCGCCATTGACTTCTTTTCAGGCAACTTGTCGAGCGAACGTGTCTCGAAACGGGATGTCTTTGATATCTTTCACAAGTACGGCCGTCTGGCCCAGATCTCGCTCAAGTCGGCCTACGGCTTCGTCCAGTATCACAACCTGGAGGACGCCCAGGCTGCCATGGATAACCTGCAGGGTACCGAGATCAAGGGTCGCAAGATTCGTAAGTAACCTGTCATTAGAAACAATGGACCAAAGGGTGCTGACTTTGACCAGATCTTGAAATCTCGCGTGCTCAGAAGAAGAAGGATGGCAATGAACGCAATCGGTCGCCAGACCGCGGTGGTCGAGGAGGCCGACAGTCTGGACGTCAAGATCGCAATGACGCAGGCAACTCGCACCAAGACAACCGTCGCAGCCGCGATGACTACAGGCCGGGTCGCAATTCACCTCCCAGACGTAACGGCGGGCATGCCCGGGAAGACAGCCACGGCCGGGAGCGATATCACTACGACTCTCACGACCGGTCTCGTGGTCGGTCTCGTTCTCCTCAAGGATACGGCCGCCAGAAGGACAGTTACCGCCGGCGCAGTCCCAGCCCGCCCGCCGCTTATGGCCGAGCTTCGGCAGCTGATGACCGCCTTGACATCCCACGCCGTTACGGCAACCAGGTTCCTGATGTCCAGTTCCTTCTCCTCCAGGAGCTCAGCCGCGATTTCATTGCCTGGGTTGAGCGCGGCTTCACTGATCGAGGCTTGAAGGTGGATGTTATGTTTCTTCACCCAAGCTTCCCACGCGAGGCCATCATTCAAAGACAGGTGATTGAGGGCGTCCACGCCATCGTGGACCTAGACGTGCACGCGCAGAATCTCGGCAAGATCTCGGTCCGAGTGTTTGACCGATCAGGCGGAGTCAGCGCTCGGTACGACGACTACCGTGACATAGACCCCCCAATCGCAGCAGAGCTCGTCCTCCGGGCCAGGTCGCAAGCAGTGCCGGTAGCGCCGCAGGCGCCGTATCAGAGCGCGCTTCCTCCTCAGCCGCATTACCAGGGATACGGCCAGCCATATGGACAACCTGTACCATCCCAAGCACCGGCCTACCCTGGAAACCAGGGCCCCCCACGTGGTCCGCCCCCCGCTCAACAGCAGGCCGTCAGTGCTGCCGACCTTGCCACCATGATGAGCGGCATCGACAACGCGACCCTCCAACGCCTGCTGGCCAGCATGAGCCCCCAAGGCGCTGGTCCAGCTGCCGCGAACAACGCTGCCGGGGCTGCAAACGCCCAGCTTCAGGCCCTTATGGGAGGTATGCAGACTGCACCACCTGCGGCACCGACTCAGCCTGCCTCGTACGGCGGACAGGCCTTCGCTCCTAACGGCGCGCCGGCCACCAACGGCCACCCTGCCGCAACCAGCACGGGCGATTCAGCCGCGCAGGTTCAGAACATCATGGCACAGCTTGCTAGATATCGACAGTGAGGTTCGTCGGTTGTTTGTCGATGCAAGGGAGCTTGACGAAGACACGATGGCGTGGGGAGGGGCTTTTGTTTTATTACCCGGCGTTACGGGGGTTGCGGGATTGTTGCATATCGGCTGCACGCGTGCACGTGGAGGAAGGTGGGGAAAATGTGGCTTTATAGACTTCGCAAGTGCTTTAGCCCTACAACGGCGGGATTCTGTTTCCCAGGCACTCACCGCGGCCGATTACATAAATACATGCGTATATAACAATTTTTTAGTCCCTCTACGTAAAACAAGCAAATGAGTACCCTCAAGACTTGGCGGGAGCTTTAGAGCTTCTCGGCCGGCTTGTTGAGGAACGCCGTGCACTCGATCTCAACGTCGGTTCCCAGCGGCAGTTGGTACACGGCGACACACGTCCGCGCCTTTTCTGGTCAGCTCGGTTCCCATAGCCTCCCGGGCCCATATTCAGCCGGTGGGGTACGGCGGCGCTATGCATGAACTTACAGGCTTGGGATCAAAGGTGAAGAACTCGTCGTATGCCTCGTTCATGGTGGCGAAGTCGGCCATCTTGGTGATGTAGACGTTGACCTTGACGGCGTTGCGGAGGCTGCTCCCCGAGGCCTCGAGAACGGCAGAGAGGTTCTTGAGGGCTTGGCGCTGGTGGGCGGAGATGTCAGTTATTGTCCTCAGGCAACACCATTAAGGCGCCCAAGGGAGGTAATAGAATCGGACGAGAAAGATGAGAGGAGGGGAAGGGGGGTGGAAGACGTACTGTCCGGTCCTTGACGGTGCCCTCGGCCTGCACCATGCCGGGCTTGTCGGGGAGGATGCCGATGTTGCCGGAGCAGTAGACCATGCCGTTGTACTTGATGGCCTGGGAGAACTGCGGAAGGGGCGCCGGGGCGGCGGTGGTGAGGACCTTTTCGACTTCTGACATGGTTGCGGTGTTTTCTTTCTCTGCTTGAGCGTTTCAGACGACTGATTGACTTTGGGATGCTGCGTGTCGATAGGATAAGGGACGTAAGATGGTTGAAGTGGAGAGGTAGATATAAAAGCGCGAGAGAGTGGACGAGACGTTGTCGAGGCTGATAAATCAACGTGAGAGAGGTAGACAGCGACAGGCACCGGCGCGGGGTCGGAGTCGATGTGGGCCGCGTGCCGGCGGCGGGGTGTGGGGCTGATTTGATATCGGAGGGGATGTCAAGGAAGGGCGTGGCGTCAAAGGGCGTGGCGTCAAATGGCGCGGAGCGGAGATGAGAGTAGGCTCCCTGGACTGATATACACTAGGACAGGGCGGTATTTCGATATAGGGTTTTTTGTAAGACGATTGAGAAAGTTCTTTCCCGGAGAGGTATTGCAAAACGAGGGTAGTTGTATTTGTGGATTGAGGTTGGTTGGGCCCCAGGTTGGTGCTTTGCTGGCTTGGTGATGGTGTATTGTCGTGGACGAGGCACAATGCTCGATGTCTGAAATCTAGCTCGCGAAGCCTCGCGAAGCCTCGCGAAGCATACAATCTTGCAAGTTGATATCCGTTTAATACCTGCTGATTTGAAGATTCACAATTTCATATCGCCGACAACGGTAACAGCGGGCCCTGGGAACGACGGAAGACCACCGCGATGCTGATGAAAAGCGTCGTCTCCACTTTAGCGGGGTCACTTTCGCCGCGGGGCGGAGATGGCGGGGTGGTTTGGCCGGCCGATGTTGGCGTCTGCGCCGATTTCTCCGACACCGTTCTCGGCTCTTTTATTTCAGGAGAACTTGGTAGCAACGCCGCTATCAATCACTTGGAGAAAGGGTTCGGAGGACAGCGCATATACAGTATTTGAACTGGAAAGACAAATAGATAAGAGAACAAACAAGCCTAAATGCCAAGCATACGTCCAATGATTTGTCTTCGGCCAAACTTCGACCAAGCCCCTGTCGTCCAGGTGAAGCCACAGCCTAGGAATATTAAAGCATTTAACTCGGCTTCAAATGAGCTTGGAGTAGTTTCAGAACATCCGTGTGGCCTAGTCGAACAGCCAGTTCTATCGGAGTTTCGCCGTTCGGACCTGCCTTGGTGGCATCGGCCCCGCTGCGAAGAAGAAGTCTAATCACCCGCAAGAGACTGGATGCAGACATAGGGTTCTCGTAGGATATGGCTTCGAAAAGGGGTGTTTGATGTTCATCGTCGGTCGCGTTAGGATCGGCTCCGTTATCAAGAAGAAAGTCAACACAATTGAAGTTGAGTGATCCCGCCGCGTTTAGCAGTGGCGTTCGGCCTGTGTTGTCTCGTGAGTCCAGTCGAAAGCCGTTCTTTATCTCCTCCTCAATAAAAATCAGATAGTTGAAATCAACGAAGTATGCGAGACATGCTACGTGAAGCATCGTTCTCCCCGAATTGTCCCTGTGTTTAGGATCCAGGCCCGCCTCGACTAGCAACCTTGCTCGTTGTCCGCCAATACCGGTATATCCAGTTACAAACATCGCAGTTTGGCCAGAATCATCCACAACACTAAGATCGGGGTTCTTTTCCAATAGATGATAAAGACCTCTCATCGTGCCGGATTGTGCAGCTGCGAAAAGAGGTGTTTGCCCGCTTCCGTTCCTCTCATCTATGTCTGCACCGTGACGAAACAAAGTGTCCAAGCAATTTTCATCGCCAGCCACAGCAGCATAGAAAATGGGAGTCTTGCCAGATCTATCGCCAGTAAGGAGGTTTGCGCCTGCGTTGATCAATAGTTCTGTGTTTGCTGAACTTCCCCAATGGCAGGCATAGGAGAGGGGGGTGTTGCCCCTATTGTCTACAGTGTCAACTCTAGCACCTGCCTTGATCAATAGCTCTGCGGTTTCTGACCTCCCCCGTCTGCAGGCGTAGTGTAGGGGTGTTTGGCCCAACTCATTGACACTGTTAACCATGGCCCCTGCCTTGATCAATATCTCAATGTTTCCTGACATCCCCTGCTCGCAGGCGTAGTAGAGGGGGGTTCTGCCCCTTTTATCAACAGTGTGAACTATGGCCCCTGCCTTGATCAATAGTTCTGCGATGTCTGAACTCCCCTGCTTGCAGGCGTAGTGAAGGGGGGTCATGTCCCATTCTCCCACCGCTTCAATATCGGAGCCTCTGTTGATTAAAGCCTTAACAACTGCTGGATGGCTAGACATGCAGGCCAAGTGGAGTGGTGTTCTGTTCTGCTTCGCACCTCGATTAACATCTGCTCCCATATCCAGTAACATGGATACAACAGCTTCGTCTTTGTTTTCGATGGCGTGTTCCAAAGGGTTGTAACCTGAGCCATCAGTTCCATTGATGTTTGCGCCATATTCAAGTAGAAGCTTCGCAATGCCTACGTGGCCAGACTTTACGGCGATAAATAGAGCCTCACCGAAGTCTTTATCCTTACTTCTACGATCGAATGCAGAAGCAGGGCACCCGATCTCCATGGATACCTCATATTGAGTCTTCACATCTGGTGATTGTCCCTCACCATGATTCCAATTTTTGGGAGACACTGATACCGGTGCTGTTCTAGAACGCTCGACCTTAGAGCGTTCATGCAAGATAAGCTTCACAATAGCTTCTTGTTTCTTCTCGACAGCGCGCAGAAGGACGTTGTACCTATTTTTTTTTGTCGAAGAGTCAATTGTGGCACCCAACTTGAACAGCTCTGTCGCGATATCGGTGTATCCTAGTTGTACTGCAAAGTAAAATGGCGTCCGGCCCTCTTCATCTCGACAATTGATACTTGGGGCGATGCAAATGCTGCCATCCGATTGTGGCCCATGATTGATTCCATTCGACTCTTTTTCTTTGCCAATACATTGCAGCAGTACTTCGGCTGTGCTTTTATGGCCTTCCTTTATGGCTGCGAGAAGTGGGTACTTGTAGCGGCCCCCTTGAATCTCAGCATTGATATTTTGACAGAGCGCCGTCTTAACCAGCTTCGTTAAGCCTTTGTCTGCGGAAATATACATTAGGCTGGTGGAAGTGGGTTTATGCCGACGAATTTTGTGTTCTTCGAGAACGTTGTTCATTTTGATCCATTGGTGGACCGGAAAGCCGAGGAAGAACTCATCTTGCGAGATCGTCTGTGCCGCGGCATCAGCATGGCAGAGAATATTATTTGTCGCGTAATCCAGGAACGGGAAGTTTTCGACAACGTTTTGCCTGGCAGCTTTGGCTTCTTCCTTAGTTACGCTCAATAGGAATTCGTCATCTGGGATATGGGCTGAGATATCGACTTTGGTGAAGTATATATAACAGCAATCCTTTAGCCTATCATGGCTTCGATCTTCGAAATCGTCGCCTAATTCTGGCCAAAGTCTCCGTAACCCGTTATCTTTGAGGAGAAAATCCCTCACCGATTCGTGGATGAATTGGACCGTCCGATCCTTTGATTTTGTCGTTATTGTCTCTGCCAGCCCTTTGGACGAACTGACAACAAAGAGCTCCATGGATTCAGTCGATAGTTCCTCAGGGCTCCATTCGACTAAGGCATGGGGCATGTTCAAGCCCGATAGTAGAGCGAAGTAATACTCCTCCCGCTTCAATGGTCGTTTGCCGAAGAGAATCCATTGGATTGATAGAAGCAAATCTTCCATGTTCTCGTTATCTCTCATCAGGATGTCCTCGAAAAGGTCGCTCAGTTTTGCTGGTAACGCATCCAGCCTCTCTTTGACTGCAAACATCCGACCTCGTCGAATCTCTTTGTTCAGAATACCGATGACCAAGACAACCCACATGAAAACACCAGACGCTTTGTCAAGTATTTTGGCTGTGAGATCGTCGGTTTGCTTTTTGGTCTCGGTTTCCAGCTTGTTTCGGACGTACTCTTCCAGATCTTTCTCGTGGCCAGTTTGGTCCTCCAGAATGAGCCGTAGACCGTTTCGAATAGAGATGTGTGGATAGTGACGACTAGAAAAGCAAGTATAGAGCTTGGTTCCTTTTTTGACAGCAGTTCGGCTGAGTTCTTCAAAGAACTTGACCATCTCTCTGACTTCATCCTCGGCACATTCATCGAGTGCGTCAATAAAGCAAGTAATCTGACGTTGCCCGAGTTTCCTGATTGCCCTTTTGAAGATCTTTTGCAGTAGCCGAAGTTCCCAGGGGAAAGATCGATCTTCGGCCAGAAGGTTGAAGTCTGCCGTGTCAAGAGCTTCTTGCAGGTCCGGTAAGATCTGTAATAGCTGATGCAGAAGTGATCGATACATTCCCATGGTTGTTTTCTCGATTTCATCACCTCTTGCGTTGAAGAAGAAGTGAATGACAGCCGAGTTAGCCGCAGAATCTTTGACTCTTCCTTTCTTCACGCGGCCCATGACAAACTTCATTATTGTCGACTTTCCTGCACCAGGCTTTCCACTGATCCAAAGAAAACCATGATGCTCCTGTAGCTTCATGGGGTCTAACCAGTCTTTGTATCTCTGATGACTGGTCAACCATCGGCACGTTTTTCCAAGAGCGGATTTGATGTTTGTCTGCCGGTTGTCGATCTGGTCGAATCTCAGGGATTCCCAAATTTCTTTCCGACGTGCTGCTTTACCTGCGAGAAGTGAGCAAAATCCAACTTGGATCGTGAGAAATACACTCACCAGCAGGAGACAGATTGGCGTGCGCCAAAGGCTTCTGAGTTTCTTGTGTAGGTATGGCACAGAGAATCTCCCTTGCGTATGCTGCCGCAGTTGCAGCGGCGTACTCTTGCCATTTCTTGGCCTTGTGGGAATCAGAGTAGTCACAGATTCCGCGAATAACCAAGCAAGGAAATGTATCCATCAAGCCGGCTGCTTCCATTTCGAAACAAAGAGGATTATGATCATCTGATAGTTGCCGCCTCGTCAGGCCGTGCTTCATAACCTGGTCTGCAGAAGCGATAACACCGTAGTGGATGTTTGGGTGGTCGTTCGGTCTCCTAGGGCGATCCAACAACTTAGACACTTCGCACTTGATGCAAGTATCTTCTCCTTGGATGTGATCGTATGCAGCATCGAAAAGCCGGTCCGGGTCGTCTGGGGGCTTCGTGAAGGCGGCTGATGAGGAGTCGCGTTCCTGTAGACGAGTAAGGGTCACAGATATGCGGCTAGGAACTGAGATGTCTTCAGATCGTAATTTCGAAACCACCGCGAGGAGCTCTCTTGGAGGCTTATTCAGGAAGCCTGTTTGTTCAAATCGGCCTGCCTGCACAGTTTTGCCAAAGTTGTACGGTACTACCCCGGAAGAAGTTGCTGTTGGATGGCTGACCACCACATCCCCAAGCCGTACGTCGTATTTGTCCGGGGCACCACCTCCAATGCCCACCATCAGCCGGATCTTGATTGAGGAAAAGCTCCTGCGCATGTTTTCCGCTACGATTGCGGCTGAAGTAGTGCCATATTGACCGGACGGCAAACAAGCGATGACGATGTTGTGTCCTCCGATGCTTCCAAAGGTGTAGTTGTTTTCATCATCTGGTATCTTGGCAAGAGACTGATGCAGGTCGTCCAGCATCAACCTCGCAGCGTCATCTCCTTGGGAAGCGCGCAGACCCAGCCAACTGTGTAATCCTCGCACCGGAGATTCTGCTGTACTTTCAGCCGCTTAGCATCGGGTGCTGTGCAGCTGTCGCTGTCGCTGCTGCTGTCGCTGCTGCTGTCGCTGCTGCTGTCGCTGTCGCTGTCATCGCTACTGTTGATGTTGTCACCGTTGTCGCTAGCGTCCCCGTCCGTGAAGGATTCCTCCCGAGGCCTTTTCAACAAATTCGGGCCCCATTTCTGCTCCGAGTTTTGGAACTCCTCGGGGCTCTCTCGCTCAATCATGACCGTCGTCGTCTTGATCGCGGCTTTATTGGGCGTGGAACACAACCCTCGAAGACTCGGTTACAGGTTCATAAGACCCTAGAGAGTCGTGGAAGAAGTCGCGTGGATGCTACCGCCCGATTCTGGAAGTGGAGCCTCAAATCAGAGGTAGTGAGGGCGGACGAAGCTTCTGCGTTGCAGTCGGTACCGATGCCACTGCTTGATGAGGGAAAACGTGCACATGTAGCGAGAAGAATATTGGAGGGCTGATGGTGATGGTGGCAGGTACAAATCAGGCTGGGTTGGGCGGAGTGTTCCAAGCCTTGCCTACATGCAAATACACAGCCCGCGTTTTTCCCTGCGCCATTGTGGCGTAACGCTCACAGCCCCGAACTCGCAGTTTTGAGTACTGTTACACGACAGAAATGTCACCTGATTGGCTTGATTGAAGGCAGAATGAATCTATCCAAGATAATGACACTAACCACTATGATTGGCAGATGTGAAGGTACGAAGCAACGCGGCACAGCATGGCAGACATGCTTACAAGAGCCTACTTCTTATCTCGTATGGCGGCGCCCAATCCACCAGCGCCATGCTCGGTGTCGCCGCGTTGTGTTGCTCCATGATGATCGCCTCGCCCAATCAGTTCCAATAATTTGGAAGGGGTCAAATCGTGCCGGCAGAACCACAGCAAGGCCGTCGCCATTGTGATGGGAATGGCCACAACCCAGAATATCCAGAGCTTATCCGATACGTTCCACGAACCTGACCCCGAGTCGTATTCAAAAAAGGACGTGCTGAAGACGGATGATACGAAGGTGGCCGGGAGGAACAGCAAAGTGAGAAAGGCGACCGTCTTCATGGCCTCGCTGTCTCTTTGCGTCGCGCGGCCGATGTCCACCGAGACGCCCGAGTCGAACTGGGCGACCATGTTGTAGGCGAGAGAGATCTCGTTGAAGTGCCGGGCCTTGTTGGAAGCCGAGCGCTCCTGGAGACTACTGAGCATCTCCTCGTAGAACTGCAGCCGCTGGTGGGTGTGGTTCCAAGCCTTCGTCCAGGCAGGGTCAGGCTGGGCCCCGCCCGACCCTGCCTTGTGACTGTCGTGCTGCAACAGGATCTTCCTCGCAGCCTTGACGCCCAAATCCAGCGTCTCCGAGACGTGAATGGCATGCCGCGCGGTCTCGTGCAAATGGCGGTAGTCGGGTGTCGGTTTTGGCAGGGACTCGCCCGATGCATTCACCTCGTCCCTCTGCTTCTCCGTTGTCCTGACCGTGTCGCGCACCGCCCATACAGCGGCGTCTTGCATAGTGACGACTTTCTCCAGAAGCTGGATGTATATCCAGTACGGATCGATGAAGTAGTTCTGGTCCGGCACAGTGAACAGGGGCTCGGGCTCCTCTTCCGGAACCCGTGTCATGCAGTTCGCCGCCGGTGCGCGGAGGTCGAAGATGATGAGGATCGTCTGCCTGTCGGACGGGATCCAGCGCGTGAAGACGTTCAGCTTGAACCATTCGTAGCCGGGATGCTCTTTGTTGGTGAGCTTGACCGGGAAACGCGCCCACGTATCTGTCCACATGTTAGTTTAGGATTCTGCTGTCGGCTGGCAACTCAAGCGACCTACTCAACGCAGCGGTCGAACCATCGTCGTGGACGTTCGTCTCGTACCCGAAATAGCCGTTAGAATCTCTGCAGTATCTCTTCCACCATAGTTCGGGGATAGCGAATGTTTCTGAAAAGTGCTCCCGACAAACTGGACATTCGCGAACTTGCTGTGCATTTGCCAAACTTTGTTCGCGTCAGCAACGGGTTACAGAAACGGATTGCCTATGACCTACACGATGCAAACGTTAAAGTCTTTGGTTGGTAAAAATTCCCCCTTTTCTTCCCCAACGGCTCGCTGGACCGATCTCCAGTCTTTCCCGTCACCTGAGATCGTCAGCATGCTCAACTTCGGCTCCTGAAACAGGCATACACACATACCTTTCTTCCAGCATAGGAACTCGGGGACGGGGCAAGTCAAACAGAGGTTTTGGTCCATGGCAACAGATCTCAATGAAGACGAGGACGAGCTCTGGCGGGACTTCATCATGCAAAATGGTTCGGAAGTTGAGGGTAATAAAGGAAGTCATCTCGACAGTCATGCTTGAGCCGCAGGTTTACTCCGCCTCCGGCTCCAGCAATGCTGCATGGCTAGGCTGCAAGTAGGACGACCAATCCAATCATGTCGTGGGCGGACGTGTGATCCAGCGAGGAATATTTTGAACCCCCCTCACACTCACACTCCAGCGGGGCGAACATGCCATCATCTTCAAAAGGCCATTGCATTGAGCTCAGCCATCAATTAAGTCCTGTGCCAAGGCGAGCTTTGCAGGCAAACTGCCCTCCAATTGCGGGGTTCGAAATGGGAAATGTACAAAATCAAATCACTTGAATGCTGCGGCTCATTATACTTCTCAGAGGACAGCCTAGATGCGAATAAGCCACGCAAAACGACAATGCACGAGAAAGATTACATGGAGAAGCGTGCGGTCACCGGGAAAGGAACGAAGTAGAAGCTATGACGATGTGTTTGTCAGGATCCATCCCTCTCCCCGCCCAGAAACAACAATGTTTATTGCGGACAGTCCACATCGTCGGGGAGGAGGTGATTAGTGAAGCCCACCGGATGTGGCCGCCGGGGACTAATTAGTTCAGGGGTCCTCTCGTCAATTTTCGGAGATTTGAACCAATCAGACGGCGGCTTAGCAAGCGGTCTACTACGGCTGGTCACCCCGACTGCTGGAAAACACGTCTACACTAGAGCCAACCTAAAACTGTCTGCCCGGACATTAAGGCGCTGGACGAAGAAGATGCCAGCTGGAAGTTGCCATTGAGTAAGTTCGCCCGTGTACTCGGCAGTCCGGCATTTGTCGATGCGTGTAATGTAAACTTTGGCCAGCTTCCGCCATCCTCACCCTTTCGCGTTGCATCTGACTCGGTCCGAACCCCTCGAGCCATTCCGGATTTTCTACTCCAGGCCTATCTGCTTGTTCTCACATTCTCGTGTGGTGTTGAGGTCCATTGACTTATCCTATCTCCGTCTTCCCCAATTGTCCGCCAGCTTGGCAGGAGATCGATAACCATGGGTTGGCCCTACCGCTTTCTCGACCTTTCCCCAGACGAAGTACAGCTACGGAGACAAACACTGGATCGGTACGGCAGCTTCGCGCAATATTCGGCCTTGGCACCTGTCGTTCTGGCGTTGCTCATCCGGCTGGGGGCTTATCTCAGTCAACGCTGGCAAGCGAGTGCTGCCTATGATGCCGTTCCGGATTCGCCCGTTTTGAAGAAGAGAAAACAGAGCTGGAGTGGCAACTGGCATGCCAACATCAGGAAGTGGAAATGGTGGCTGGCCGACGATGTCTACTTCATGGGCCAGCACTGGGGCCAGAAGGACCAGTGGGTGTTTGGTTTGGCCTGGGCTTCATGGCTGCTTGTTCTGAGTGTGTTGGAGACGGGCGACGGTGAGTTCTGAATTCTCTCAATTGGGTGCCCGACACCCGAAACCTCAAATACGAAGCCAGAGCAAACCCCTCGTCGAAGTTGGTCTTCATGTTTTGAGACCATTGCACATTTGACCTGCCAATTGGACAGCTTCTGACTGATCCCAGACTACCTCCACCTCACCAAGCGTTTCGGCATCATCGCCGTCTCCCAAATCCCGTTCCAGTATCTGCTGGCATTGAAGAGCTTCAGCCCCATCGCCAAGGTCTTCCGCACATCCCATGAGGAGTTGAACAAATGGCATCGTGTTCTCTCTCGTGTGACGCTGTCCCTGCTCGTCCTCCACGCCATGTTCTATCTAAACTTCTTCGTCGCGAAAGGCATCGTCCAGAAGCGCCTCTTCGCTCCTGTCGTCTTCGCTGGTGTAGTCGCCTTTGCAGCCATGAACACGATGACTTCGACTGCCGCAGCCGCCGTCCGAAGGTATTCCTACCGCGTCTTCTTCATCACGCATCTCATCGGCGCCTTCGCTATCCCGCCGCTGGTGTTCTTCCACGCCAAATCATCCCGGCTTTTCATGGCAAAGGCCATCATCGTCTTCCTTATCGACCTTACTGTCCGCCGTCTCCGCACAGTGACGGCGCTTTCCAAGGTCGAGGCTGTACCCGGGACGAATCTGATGAAGATCTCGGCTTCTCTTCCCCTGCAAAAGGTGAACGCTTTCCTCAGCCGCCCGGGATCTCACATCTACCTCAGCATTCCCGCGGCAGCACGGCCTGGCGCCGGCCCCTCCTCCTCCGAGGCAATGGTGTTTGAGTTCCTCTTCAACCCCTTCACCGTGGCATCCGTCGACGAGGAAACCGGTAACCTCACCCTGGTGGCTCGCCAACTTGGCGGGCCCCTGACACAACACCTCGGCCGTTTCGCAAACGCGGGGACCGGTATCGACGACGGCAAGGTCCCGCTGTGCATCGAGGGCCCCTACGGCGCCGCCTCCCTCCACTTTGACAAGCTCGTCAGCTCCGCCGTCGATCGCGTGCTGCTTATAGCGGGCGGGGTGGGCGCGACCTTCGCCGTCCCCATCTACCAGGCCATCCTCCAGGATAACCCGAGCGCCAAGGTCGAGCTCGTCTGGTCCATCCGCGGCGCAGGCGACGCAACGTGGGTTATGGCGGCTGACGAATCCCCCAAGAGCCTCCTCGACGACCCCAACGTGCACGTCTACCTCACCGGCGACGCCCTCAACTCGGATTCCACGGGCCCCATGGCCGGCCTCCCCGCCGAGACGAACCCGGAGGGCGAGATGGAGATGAACACCATGTCCGGCGACCGCGGGCGGAACCGTTTCACGGCGGAGCACAGCCGCAAGCGCCCAGACCTACGCAAGATCGTCGGCGATTTCTTCAGGCAGGGCGCCGAGGAGAGGGTCGCCGTGCTCGTGTGCGGGCCCGCCGAGATGGGACGTGAGGTGCGGCAGTATGTCGGCGCGTGGGTCATGAGGGGCCGCGAGGTGGTGTGGCACAACGAGGGTTTCGGGTGGTGAGATTGCTGCACGTTTGCGGATCAGAGGTTTCGCGTATATAAACGGGGGAATCCGCGGTTGGGTCGTATGGGCGTATTTTTCTACTTGATTCGGCCTATGATAAAATACTCGCAACTCCCAAGAGCGCTAGGAAGCCTCCCATCTCGTCCAACGCACAGTCTCGTTTTGTAACATTCTGTGCTCCAAGCGTACGGCGTAAGCTACTAATCACAGTGTGACATTTTTGTTTTCAAACATGATCAGGAGAAAGAATGTCACTTCTCCCGTATTTCAAAATCCGCTGCTAGGATGAAGGGCCTCCCCAAACGCCAAAATCGTAACTCAATGCTCATCCATCATGTCACACACTTTCTCCCTCCCTTCCTCCGCGCAATGGAGCTCTAGTCGGCCCGCTTCTTGGAGTTGCCCATATCCCCCGTTTCGACATCCTTCCCCTTAACCCCGCCGATATCACCATCGGCATCCTCCTCGTCCCAGTCGTCCACCTGGTTCTCATCCCAGTTATCCACTTCCTCCTCCAGCGTCCTTCCACTGTCACCGACACTAGCCCCCCCGTCTCCCGCACCGCTCGACTCGATAATCCCCGTCTCGTGCCCCTCGCCAAGCTCCACGTCCTCCTCATCCTCGCCCGGGACGGCCTGGTACGTCTTGGTGCGGCGCTTGCGCTCGAGCATGCGCTTGTGGTACCACGAGCACAGTCCCAGCCCGGCGAGGGAACCGACAATGTTGGCGACAATGTCGTAAAAGTCGAACTCGCGCCCGTTGGGGAGGAAGCCCTGCAGGAATTCTGAGCCGACGCCGAGCACGAAAGTGCAGACGGTGAGTGTGAGGTTGAGGGTGCGGCGGCGGTTCGTGTCGAGGATCCAGTAGAAGACGATGGTCAGGAGGAAGAAGGTACCGAAGTGGAGGACTTTGTCGTTTACATATTGGCCGAGCTGGAGGGAGGTCAGGCCGGCGTAGCCTGCGACGAGGAGGAGGGCGAAGAAGACGCCTGGACGGAGGGTGTTAGTCATTCATGGTCCCGTAGTCAGAGATCTGTGTGGATCTTGGGCAGCTTCGGAATTGGAGCTGTGCCTGGGCCTGGACTCGGATCTGGGGGGGATCGATGGGGAATCCAGATCCAGGCCAGGTGACGCTCCTGACGTACCTGCAAAGGGCAAGCGTATCCGCATTTCGAAGGGTCCTGCGGCTCTTGCAGAAGATGGTGTGATTGGTAGGTGCGAAGTGGTGTAGCTCGGTAGCTACTCGTGGTCCCGGAGAATTTACGCGCGATGATCTGAGTAAGTGTAGCTTGGCTACGAAGCTGGCATGATGGGATGGACAGAGGCGAGATGCGTGTTTGCTCGAGATGGAGTAAAAGAGGGCCAGGGTTGTTTGGTAATGGGGCCGTCACGGACGAGGGTGCAGATGAGGTGTCCAGCTGGCCGGAGCTTCCAGGCTGCCGGATCGGGGCGAGGGAGAGCTTTTTTTTCCCTTTCTCAGGCTGCGAATGGAGTTTCTCAGTCCACTGACGAAAGAGATGCGCATTGGTGGCGCCAATCCCCAGCCTGGAGAGGGGAGGCAGGGGTGGCCCCCGAGGATTTTTGGGGGATACCTTAAACTGGACTGGTCAGACTTAGGTGGCCCGGGCGGAAGATCCCGTGGGCCGCCTAGGGGGTATGGAGGTGCGCGACGTCGCGATATCTGGGGGGACGCGATGCGCGCGCGGTAATGGGCGGGTGGTCACAGTATGGGAAGAGGCGAAAGGTGTAATGCCAGAAAGCTAGATTTCGGCAGCTGTTGCGGAATTTTTCTGGAGGTTATTGATGAATCACGGCGTATTTAATAAATATGCATCATGGTTTTAATATGTATAGCATGAATGTACTTTCCGCAGTACAAACTCAAAGGCGCCGACTGCGATGTGTTGTTGGCCTCTGGCTCCATGGCCCGTTACGCACTCCGGCTGGTTGGCCGGGAACATCACGTGACGGAACCATACGCGATCCGATCGCTGGGTGTCCCAAGGGGGGTGATTACGGTGGCCTGGCCGCTCGCGCCGTCGTCGGCATTGGAGGTTCCTGTACCTGCATGTCGCAAATGCGACACCCATCATCACCCCGGTGCACCTCATTTCTGGGCCCGAAAAATAAGTAGATTGACGGATTGACACTTTGGGAGTTTTCGACATTATTTTTAGGCCGATGCGACAGTGTGCCGGGTGTCCTGTGCTGCATTTCCGGTCGCCGCCTGAAGTCTCGTGTACAGCTCCCGGCGGCCACCTCGCCGTGTTCAGGCAAGGGAAAAGTTCCATCGCGTACTTTGGTACGAGCCTCTCCGAATCCTCAACCTCACCTCTCGGAACCACGCCTAAACTCCCCTATTGCAATCCATCAATACACAACAACCACAACCCGCCGCGTCTCCGAATCTTGTCAGTCATCTCTATCGATGTCGCTCTTTCTACTGATGCGCTCGTAACGACCCTTTGCCGCCCGGACTCGGTCCCTGACGAGCGCATTCCCTTGCGCATGGCGACACGACGCCCGCTTGTCGCTATCATCAATCCGGGCACAAAATGTCCCTCCCCAACGGTCAACACGCATGGCAGCCGCCGCCCCTCCATCACCAACCCTCCAGCCGTCTGCTCCATCAACTCGATGATGGTCCTGCGCGAAACGGGACCCCCGTCGACCATTCGATGGCATTGATGCCTGAGGCACAACCTGATATTGAAGACGAGCGACGACGCGCCTTGTTCAAGGACCTCTATCACAAGAGCGAAGCAAAGATCTCGTTGCTGTTCGCCGATGACGGATCATACAACTATCCCGCCATCGATGCGCTGCGCCGCCCCTCCGCCCCCTCCCCCTCAATCTTACCCCCTACCACCGATCATGCGCCGATCCAAGAGCCTCCGTTAAAGAAGGCCAAGCGGGTCATCGATGAAGACGACTACGGCGATGACGACGATGAAGATGAAGAAGACGCTACCCCCGATGACCCGAACAAACCCGCGAACGGTACCGCGGCCGATGGCGCCGGCTCGCTGCTCTCCCCCTCCAAGTCCGGCAGTTCGCCCGTGCACTCCGTCAGCTCGCCCGGCAAGCAGCTCGAGAAGCTCAAGCAGGCTGACGGGTCGCAGGACCTGGCAAAGACAAGCGAGGATGCGCGCAAGCAGCTGGAGGAGGCGCGCAATGCGACCGAAGAGGCGGCGAAGCGGAGCTTCCACACCATGTTCTACACCCTCGAGAACGACCGGACAGCCATGCTGGAGCAGCAGCAACTCGAGGAGTCGGAGAAGCAGTTGCAGGCCGAGATGGAAAACAACAATAACCACAATGCCGCGCACGGCTCCCAAGCCGAGAACCATGGATCGCTCAGTAGCGCCAACTCGGCGCGTCGAGTCTGACCCTCAAGCACCTGATTGCGAGGATAGACATGAAACGCGACCAGGTTCGCGCCTCGGATGCCGAGCTACGATCGCTGATGAACGAAGTGCGGAAGAACCGAAGCAAATGGGCTAGTGAGGAGAATGTCAACCAGGAAGAGTTGTACGAGGCTCTCGAGAAGGTCTTGACGGAGTTGAAGGCACATACGGAATACTCTACGCCCTTCTTGCAGAGGGTGAACAAGCGCGATGCACCCGATTACTACAATCGTAAGTTGTCTCCAGGCAGACGAGTTGGATCCCGATTGGCTAACCACCTTCGGCACAATGCAGTCATCAAGCAGCCTATGGATATGGGCACCATGACGAAGAAGCTCAAATCCCTCACGTACAAGTCCAAGGCGGAATTCGTCACCGACCTAAACCTGATATGGGACAACTGCCTGCGATACAACCAAGACATGGGCCACCCTCTCCGTCGCATGGCCAATGGCATGAGGAAAGAAGCCGAGAAGCTCATTCCCCTCATCCCGGATCTCGTCATCCGCCCGCGAGCCGAGGTCGAGGCAGAAGAACGCCGCAAACAGAACGGCGGCGAGGAGGATGGTGGCGACGACTCGGACGACGAGCCGATAATGTCGTCTCGTGGCCGTACTGCAGGAACGAAGGGTGCCAAGTCCCGGAAACAACCTGCGGATCAGAAGGAGGGCACTCCAAGCGTCGACCAGAAGCCGATACTGCAACTCAATGGCCTCTTGGCTAAGGGTCGAGAAGGTTCTGAGGCAGTTGATGGTAGCGGATTTGGCACACCGATCGCGGGCTCAGCTACCCCGGGTGGCATCAACGGGCACTCTGGAATTGGGAGCAATGCGGACGCCATGGACATTGACGGACCGACGTTGAACGGCATGGCGTTGGGGCAAGCTCTCAACGAGGCGGCGGAGCAGGCCTACGAAGATGACGAGTACAAGATCTGGAAGCAGATCACCAAGAAGGATCGAGCACTCATCGCCAAGGAACGTCATCTGCTGTTCAAGGACAACAAGCTCAACGTTGATGCGCCTGCCCTGCTCAGAAATAAAGCCGGAATACGGTGGTATTTGAGGTGCCAAAAGGAGGCCGAATCCCTCGGTGTCATTGGTCATTCACAAGCCGACTCGTCTGCCATCGCGGCGAAGGAGGCTGCTAAGCCAGCCGAGACCCTTGCGGAGGGCATGGAGGGAGAAGAAGAAAAGAACGTGCCCGCGTATTACGAGCCCCTGACCATGATTCCGGATATCCAGCCCAAGCTTCAGTGGATCGAGGACGGCGAGGGCCACGTCATCAATCAGCACGAAGAATACCTCCAAATGATCCCCGAGGGTCACTTTGTGGCACCTAAGAGCAAGCTCACAAGCAAGATCGACAACAACATCCGGCAAATCCAGGAGACCAGGAAGCTATCGAGCAAGATCGGCGTGATCAAGCAGATGCAGATCCAGACTCAGGCATGTATGTCACTCCGGATAGGTGAACAAGTCTAACTCTCTTTTCAGGTTTACAACAACCAGTTTCCCAAGTCCAATTACGAGGCTTTCATAGAGCAGGATGCCGAGCCCTCTTTCATTGCTGATGCCGGGCCCGTCATTGCCCCGGAGACCTGCCGCAGCGCTTTGCAACGCTCTGTGGCCAAGATCCTCTACCACACCGGGTTCGAGGAACTTCAACCGTCCGCCATTGATTCATTGACGAGCATCGCGTCCGATTACTTCGAGAAGGTCATCAAGACATTCAACGTGTATCGTGAAGCGGAGAAGACGGAAGCCAATAACACCCGTACTGAAGGGGGTACCCGGTTTCAACCACGATTCACGGCAGAGGAGGTTATTCTTCACACGCTCGACGAGAATGGCTGCGACTTGCTCAGTCTGGAATCTTATGCCAAGGACGAAATTGACCGACTCAGCTCGAAGCTCGGCGGCATCCATGAGCGTATGAAGTTCCACCTTACCGAGCTTCTTCGCCCTGCCCTCACCCAGGAAGCCGGACAAGATGGTGTCGGAGCCTTCAAGGACGGTAGCGAGCAATTCGTCAGTGGCGACTTCGCAGAAGACCTCGGTGAAGACTTCTTTGGTTTCAAGGCCCTCGGCCTGGACAAGGAGATGGGTCTTGATATGCTCTCGGTTCCTCTTCACCTGCTCCAGTCTCGCGTCCGCAACCAATTCCAGCTGCAAACACAGACGGTCGGTGCCGAAGTTACCGACCTCTTCGACTCGCTACCACCGGTTGAGCCCGTCACGACGGAGAACATTCACGGCCAGATCGGTCTGGTGAAGAACTTCTTCCTTGCCAAGCTCCACGCCAACGGCGATACTCCCTTGGTCGAAGACGAAGAACTCCCTGTGAAGCAACGACGACCCAGACCCCGCCTCGGTGCGTCCGGAAAGATCGTCTCGCCGCAGAAGCGGCCGCCCAAGGAGCAGATCGCGCTCGCCAAGAAGAAGAAGAAAATGGAGCTGGCGGCGCAGGCCGGCGAGAAGGCCGTCAATGCTTCTCCGGAAAAGAAGGGTGAAACCACGCCGGCGAAGAAGGCCAAGCATGCCAACATCAACGGTGCGGGATCCAACCCGCCGGCGATCTCGCTCCCTCCTAGCATGGAGCGGCACGAGAGCATGCAGAGCCAGGGCAATGCTAGCCAGACCGACAAGGACGAGCCTATGGGTATGATGAGCCCCGAGAGCATTGAGAGATGATGAGCACGGGACTCGCAACGTCTACATCCTCTCCGTACATACCCCTTTCACACATATCATTCTGATGTCTAGCTGGCGAAGTTGTCGCCCGAAAGTCGGCATCACCACATCGAGCGGGTACCTTCGCATCCGCTGCCGTCTCGAGGAGCGTCCACGCAAACTTCTAACATGCTTCCATCATTCCGCAGTTAGCTACACTGCCTTTGTCGCCCTGTACTCCTCCAATCACCCCAGGTTGTCTATTATCATACAACACTTCAATAAACGTTTTCGACACTTTTTCTTTTTCACATATCCCTCGGCGTCGAGGTTGGATCATTATGTGGTCGCACGGAAGGGAAGACATAATGCTGCGCAGACCAAGCCATACATTTCGGCATGGCCATTATCAAGAATATTGGAATACCCAAAAGCCAAGCGACTGGCGGTTCTCAAGGAAGGTCTGGGGCTTCCTCATCAAATGACGTCAGAGATGAGCGTCTTGTTTTTGTCAATTTGGTTACCGGGAGGATGAGATCGAGCTACACAAGGCCCTAGATGGGTCGTGGCTTGGTATATGCCGCCGTTTGGCTTCATATCATTGCCCAAAATTCGGCCTGTTGGTGACACTGCAACGCAGAGGACATCCCCCTAGGACCGAGATGTAATGGGTAAACTCTTTACTTGACCAATACGTCTTTTACTCTTTATTCTTTTTTATAGTGCGAAATATGCAAACCGCCCTCAGTATGTCTAGGCGAAGAACTTTGAAGAAGTTGGGAAAGAAGGGTACCCTTGGACATTGGGTCACCGTTGTTATTTGCGTCATGGGGCCAAGAAAGATTTACGAGACTGTGGACAGATGTCATGGATGAAACGCCACAAGTCCCCTTTTGTGGCAGCATGCTTGTTTCATCCATTGCGTTTCATGCATGCGTGACGGATTTTGTAGGAAGAGTGCGGTGTTTTCTTTATGTTGCTCTGACGATGCGATGCGATGCGCTTGGGGGCTGATAGACGGCGTGTTGCGAGCTTTGGTCACTTGGATGCATGTGTTTGTAGGTCCGTAAGCAAAGACAAATCAAGACGAGAAAGCTTGAATAACTCTTGACGGCTTCGTAAGGTTTTGTGAAGTAACGCCGATCCGGTCGTGGCACGGCATCGTAAAACAGGGCTGCAGTGTTGTTTGAGTCCTTTCTCACGTCCGGTCAGACGGAAGGTCGCCGGCGTTGTGGTGGGGCCGTCGTCGGCGGCCGGCGGCAAGGATGAACCAGGCTTTCGCCAATAATACCCTAACTTTTGCAGAATCCCATGGCCAATGATTTTTAACACTGAAAACAGAACTCTGTGGAAAGGACTTCAACTCGAAGGATCGATCGAGGTGCTAAATCTGTGGGCGTGGGGTGTGGGAATCTGGCCGGAGCCACGTTTTGGAGGCGGGTAAACATCTGCTGGACGGCCATAACAGCTGCCATTCTTGCGCAGGTCCCGAGTCCCCTGTAGATAATACCGGAAACGAAACCCAGACATGTTCTTACTGGGCAGGCTGGTAGCCTTGCTGTTTGGTACCCTCGCGGTTCGACGTCAAGGCGGAATCGAACGATTCCAGGGCCTACAACGTCGCGGCGTGGAACGATATGCAAATTATACTGGGATGTACTGGAACTACGTTCCGCGCCTCCTGAGGAATATATCCCCGCGAATGGGCGCGGGAGTTGGTGCTTCGAGCGTCTGGCCTCAGCCCGTGAAAGTCGTGGCCGGCCTTGATCGGGCTCTGAAGCTTGTGTTGGAAGAAAAGAAGGGCCCGGGAAGGGTAGAGAAGAACGTGTGGTGCTCATGATCGCCCTGAGACGTCGTTTTGTCGGAGCTTAGAAAGCGAAACTTGGTAGCTCGACGGGATGGAGCTGCGTATCCCGATTTTTCGCATACACAAAGGGAGTTTCTGGTCCGAATTTACGTGGCTTGAACGAAATATATGTACCTTGTAGAATGGTTGAGTTCGACCACATCACCATCAGACCGACCCATTAGGCGCAGCTTGCAACAACGTCACAGCTTTTTTCCTCCCGTCATCTTACTAGAGTCCTCCAAGAACCTCACTGCCCATCCAGTAGGTTTGTGGAGAGCTTGAAACCCAGTCTTATGGATAGCCTGAGAGAGGAAGTTGTATTGTCCAAGGCGCTGTATCAGATTGTATCCCAGAGTTTCACATAAAGTTGATTGCTGTTGCAAAATTTAACACAACAGACCTGGGCTACAACACGGTGGTCAGGCTATGGCGACAGGAACCGGCTGAATGAATGATTCGACAAAAAAAAAGAAAGAGAAAGAGCCTAAAAAATCACGCAGCTGATACGAGGTGGGGGGTCATTTTGATTCTGAGGCTTTATTACTATTGAGAAGGAAGCTCTGCATTTCTCATGTATAGCCAGTACCACTACCGTTCGGCTCAGACCAGACACGTCTAATAAATCAGACCCAATATCTCCGTAGGGTATCATCATCTTCACTTTTATCACTTCAAGCACTCACAGCGAAGAGGCACAGGCTCTTTTGGCTTTAGAGTGGTAAGGGTGTTGGTTGATTCGTGTCATCATCAAAACTGCGTCTAGCAGTAGATGGGAGAGATCTTGGACTTCCAGGCTGTGCCTTGGGGCCTGCGTTCGAAGCGAGCGATCTCATTTTCCGAGTACCGGTATTGCTGCTTAGGCTTCTCGGTGCTGGTGTCCTTTGCTGTGGCAGGGACAGAGGAGACGGTGGTGAGTCTCGTGTTTCCAGGAGCTGCCAGCTGCGTCTTTTCGGAAGCGGTGGCCTCCGTCTGCTCATATTCATCCAGGGCCCTCTTCTTGGTGATGGGGAGCTTTTCTAAGCCGGTGTACTTCGCGGCGAAAGAGGTTGATGAGGTGGTGGTGGGTTTCATACTGCTGAGAGCTACCAGCTTTATCTTCTTGGAAGCTGGTTTTTCCATATCTTCATCCCGGGTCCTCTTCTTGGAGAGAATGGGTTTTTTAACCTCAGTCAGCTTGGAGGTGGTTTTTTGCTGGTTCGAGGACTTCAGAGTGGAAGTACAGTTTGAGCCAGAGGGTTTTTTTGAGTCCATGTTCTGGGCCACTGCAACGACGGGCTGTCGGGGCGCCATGAACAGGACCTCTGGCATGTGGCGAACGAGGTCCTTGTACCATTCGTTGACGAGTCGAGCGACGGTACTGGCATCTGCCTGCTGGTCGACCTTGATTGACTGGGGATATCTGGCCTCGATGAGGCGGCGGCGCTCGAAGTCTGGGATCTGACGCCAGACTGAGTTGCGAGGCGCGAGAAAGTGAGAGACAAAGGTAGAGAAGGTGTCGATCTGGTGGTCTTCAAGCAGGTCCTTGGCGACGTCTGTGGCTTTTGAGACGCGCATCTTTGCCGCCAGGCAGATGACGGCGAGACGAGGCTCGCCGAGAGAGAAGAAGTTGGGCTTGGAAGCGAACATCTTGGCTCTGGCAGAGTGGGTTTGTATGGTAGAAGTAATGAAGTAGAATGAAGCTTTTGGGATGATGCAGTGTATCGTGTGGAGCAGTTGAACAGGATTGAGGTAAAGAAAACGATTGAAGTGAAGTGCGAGATGATGAGAGACTGAAAAGAAGTCTGGGGCTCTTGGCAGCAGGAAGCAGACATTTTATACTGCCCAGTGGATGGCTCTAATGAGGGCTGTTTTCGTTGACCATGGATTTCAAACATGAAGATTGGGGTTTACCGGGACTTGTGTAAGTCTATCTAAGAATCCATGGAAATGGTTGTGGCAGGGTGAGGCTGCGATGGTGAGTGGACAGTTAGCATACCGGGGAACCACTTTAGTCACTGCAGCTCAGCTTCATAGTTTGCCTTTTCTGTGTATATACGATATTTCTGGTCATCTATTAGTGATAACTCCCAAAATTATGGTACTATTACCTGTAAGGGGAGGCTGTTGTGGTTCGTGATGCCCTCACACGAAAACGAAAGTGGCTTGGGCTTGACCGGAGGCCATGGAACTCGATGATCTAGGAGGACATCCGACACCTTATACACCCCTGCTGCAGCCAGTCTTGCTCCTCACGCACTTTAGATGGTGACGACCAAGTCTTCTCAATGCCATGTGTGGCACAGAACCAAATAAAATCTGATCTAAGAGGAGGAGCTCCGTCAAAGTTTGCCGGTACGGTCCAACCAGATCGACCATCCATATCAAGCAGGCTAGAGTCGTCTCAAGGATCTCAACTCTATCATTCATGTTACGAATTACGTCTTCAAAAGGATGATATATCTATGTTTTCCACAAGTCCTTTCTCTCAACGGATTTTTGACGTATCGCAAGCAATGCATATTCGCTCTTGTTCCAGGCTGAACATTTGAGGTAATAGAGAGTTTATCGATGTAGAATTGGTATCCCAGAGCACTATATGGGACTATTTCTCTTGCTGTCACGACCCACAATATCCGCCAAACTGGAAGTCTTGAGGCATACCAACTCATCTCATAGATGACGATAAATTTGCGGCCCCCGAGGCAAGTCTCATCTAATGAAACCTCACCTGGTTGATTTTACACGTTCCTAGCCGCCTTTATTAAATGCCCCGGCTTGACGTCTTGAGGCTCGACCTCATCCCATTCACGAAGCGAGTTTGTTAGAAAACGTCCCACCGCAGCGCCCCCGTTTTGACGTCTAAAATATCCGATCAACTTTGTGCAGTCTTCAGAGCCGAATCCCTCTGTGAACATCAGGTACTTGATCGCTATTCCGATTGGAAATGGTACCGCGTACATTCCGATCAGGCCAACTTCAGGCTGAAAGAAAACCTCGACGGCTTTGGCGATCAGAGTACAGTACGGTCGCGGATTCGTATGGTGGCGCGCTTCCACCCTTTCTGACGCGAACGATGCGGGCCGTAGTGCCAAAGCCATGTGTAGAGCGCTATAGGTCAAGATGCACGCCGTCCAGAAAAGGGTCATGACCTGGGCCAGGGCAACTTCGTCTGTCGTGGGGTTCTTGAAGGCTCGGTTTTGAAGGTCGACCAGCCATTGACTGCCTGGTGAGAGGTTCGCCAGCCACCACGCCAATTCGTGATCAAGACGTCGGTAAGTCTTCATGAAGCGGTTGCACATTTCGGTGGCTGGCTGAGGAGCGCCCACCAGAAGATCGACCTCTTCGAGAAGACCTGGAACGTCTACAAGGATGTCCGTGAGAACATCTTTAGCGTTCTTGGGGATCACCAGCCATGGTATCGTCTTCCAGGGGGCGTCGCTCAGAAAGCTTCGTTTCCGGCTCATACATGCAGCGATGGCCTGAATCGTCAGTGAAATCATCCCTCTGCAGTCCAAGACGCCAGGGTTGGAGCAAAATATGGGGTTGAGCGTACCAAATGTATCCTTCCATGCGCGAAAAGTTGATGGGCATGGCCTTCGACGTATGACTGGGGACCCCTTTGTTGCATGAGTGTCATTTCTCCAATACTGTGGCTGTGCCAGCTCTTTGCTTGCGATATTTCAAGCTGACCTTGACTCTGACGTCCATACAATAGCTTCGGGACAATCGTGTCAGACGATACTGATTCTCAGCTTAACCAACAGACGAGAGAGGCTCACCTCGAACAATCCAAGCCCCCTCGACGCAACCAGCAGGGCATCCGATTTCCACCTCTTCGGATGCCGCAAGCCGGCGTTAATCTCACTCAAAGCTTTGACGTAAAGTTGCAATCCAACAGAGACCAACCAGTTTTGGTCATCCCGTCGGCCGATTGTGCTCAGACACATGGCAAGAAGGACCCCTCTCAGTGCTTCATCGTTTCGATACATATCCCGCGCTGCCACCGTCCAGTCTGCAATTGGGTACGCGCTGGAGCACTCAGAATATTTGGCGCCACAGGGAAACCATAGATCCAAAAACAGGCTCAGATACTTGTCTTCATAAGCACTTCGGGTGAGCGAGTGCGGTAGAGTCACGTCAGCGCCGGGGAGCGATGCACGCTTGGTTGCTTTAGGGCCTGTAGGCGAGCTCAAGTCTGCTCCGGTCGTGTTGATAAAGACATGCCGTCGGTCGTATTCGCACGACTCATTTGCCCTTTTACAATTTTCGCACTCGGGTTTTTGGAGATCACACTACGCAAGGCTTGGTCAGTCATTCCGGGCTCAAGGCCATTCACTTGGACTCACCCCTTTCTTCCGTCGCCGACATGCTCGGCAACCCCTGGATCTTCCAGCCACACCAACCATCTCAACTGACCAGGACGTTACTTGGATATGAAAGACAAGCAGTGTCGCAATTCGTTATGAGAATATTATTTTCCCCTTGCCAAACGCGCAATGTATTGCCTGGCGGGATGAAGTCACGAGCTAGACTTGCGACGGCACCCGCTAAGCTGGCGAGATCTTATCGCCACCTCGACCGATTGGGACCATTCCGCGCACCAATCACCATGTACGACTCTCATGCGGCGCGGCTGCGGTCTGATCCATAGGGCAGATGATGGATGCGGGGAAGTTATCTATCGCCAAGGTCGGAAGCTGGAGTTGGGGAACGCAAGATGCAGCTGCGAACAGGAGCTAGTTAAAACCCCCGGAACATTTATCATAGGGAACCAATCAAAGTTGGCAGTCACTTGCCTCTAGTCTGAAAGAGGACCATTCCGCGCCGCCAAAGTCAACCTCTGGATCTGTGGTGCTCGGTGGCAGCATGGGATGTTGCAGCGTCATTGAATTTGGGATATGGCATACGCGTTTTGGGGTTTCCATGCTTTTGCGATGGACCAGAACACTCGGATAGCTGGCGTCCAAATGTGTCGCCGTTATGTACTTAAGCTCGATGAATCCATCCTTCTTGGCTTATCCTGACGGCCTACGGTTCCTCATTATCCTTAGTTCTCAAGAGCGCTTGTCCTGTCGGTTCACCAAGCGGACTCGGAAGTTTATCCCCAGAAGGTCTCGAAAAAGCCTTGCCCTCTTCATAACTTACACTTTGACGAGCTATTATTCGCAATGGCTGAGCCTGAGCAGCCCAAAGGCGGCCTCTTTGTCGCAAGAATGACCAAAACCGCGAACTCGTTGGGCTTCAAGAAAACGTACAACTTCATTCTTTTCGTCAACTTCGCCGGCGCTCTGATGGGCTTCACTCTCGCCCGCCTCATGTACCTCAGCTTCGAAAACATTCTCTGCGGACCAGGCTTCAGCGCCACACAGAGGGCTCTTCCAGGGGAGTGTTATTACTACCGAACATTCACCCTCGACCGAATCGGCATCATAATGCATCTTGGCTGCATATTGCCTGCCTCTTTTCTCGTCTGTTGGCAGTTCATTCCCGTTATTCGGCAAAAGCTGGTCCTGTTCCACAGAATCAACGGCTACGCAGTCCTGGTTTTGTCGGTTCCCGGAACGATTGGGGCACTCCTCATTGTCAGACACGCAGTAGGCGGTGGGTTGGAGGTGCAAGCCTCCGTGGGGTTTCTATCCATGGCCTTCCTTGCATCCCTTCTCGCCGCCTTCATCCACATCAAGAGGTTGCAAATCGACCAACACCGGGCTTGGATGCTGAGGGCATGGTTCTATGTTAGTTCGCGCCCTTATCTTGTGCATTAAAAGCACCAAGAATTATGGATTGCTGACCCCGTGAGTCCCGTCTAGGCCGGTGCAATCGTTACCATGAGACCTATCATGTTTATTGCAGCCCTCATCGTGAGCAGGCAAGGTGGATACTACGTCGCTATCCCCTGTGCCGTCCTCGAGTTCATGATGGGGCAGGCAAATGCCGCCAACGCGACCTCCTTTCTGTTTGAGGATTGCACTCCATACGTATCCGGCGAGAACCCGAACCAGCAAGCTCTTGTCGAGGCCAACTACTTTGACGCATCGACACCGGCTGGCCCTACTGCGTCTTTGCATGTCAGCTTCGGCATGGCGGGATGGGTGGCGGGCGCTGTTCACGCTATAGGAGTCGAAGTCTATGTCAGTTCTCCGAGAGGCTTCGCCATAATATTTGAAGCTGACGCTCTTAAAACAGCTTCGTCTCACCAAAGAAGAGGCAGAGAAACTTCGAAAAACCTCTCAACAGAGACAGTTGGACGCTGGCATGCGTGGTCCAATGGGCGTCGAACTGACAAGTAACAGACAAGAGGATGCGGAAAAGGGGACAACGTGGGGCATTTCTACATAAATCGCCATGGCCGGAGTCAGTTAACGAGACTGGCGTCTCACAATTTGAAGTAGTTGCCGATCAAGGATCGTTGTGCACAATTTAGTGTGCGAAACCAACTTAAGAACTTCCAGTACCCGTGGGCCTGAAGGCTTCGTCCTGGAGCCAGCATGGTGCTTGTCACCTAATGAATCAACGGCGGTAAGATAGATTCGGTGACAGGACCTGACAAGAAGTAAATGCCTTCGGTCAGTCACCGGAGCTCGCGATCAACCCAATGCCGCGTGATGTGCCGAAGCCCGGCTTCTGGAGCCTTCCGAGGCTTCCGTGCACACCACCTGCATCAAGATCCGGGAAACCGGCAACTTTTAAAATACGGAGAATTGGAGATGCCACTCTTTATTAAAATGAGTTAGTAGCGTCTGAGTTCTACTTATACTGCCGGTGCCTCAGTCTGTCTAGCTTCTACGCATATCTGCACACCTCATTCAATTCAATTCTGCACTATCAACATGGCTCTTCCACAAGGCCAATACCGGGCTCAAAATCGCATTGGTGTCGTCCAAGGGCATCATGCATCTTTTCAGGAGTTATGGGAGTCTAGGTGGAAAGGTTTGGTAAGTCTACTGGGGAAGACCTCATTGTGATCGGAACCCTTCCAAGGAAAAGGACCATAAATCAAACTTGGAGCTTAGTATAATCTCCAGGCAAGTACAAACCAATATCCATTCTTGTATGCCGCGGTTCAAGGCTTTAGCCCTATCGTAGAAGAGCTCATTCAGGCAAGTATTTCATCTCAGCAACCGACAGCGGTTGTATGTACCCCTCCGACTTACGCAGCCTCTACTCACAGCTTGGCATGAAAGAGCCCTTCGATTGGGAGGTTTATGCAGAGGTTTTCCGCCCCCATTCTGAGATGCTCCTCAACGTAGCTGCGGAGGCGGAACGATCAGGGGAGAACGAGAAAGCCTCCGAATACTACCTTCGCGCGTGTGCCGTCTCCTACATTGCCCGATTCCCGTTGCTGTTCTGCGATGCACAGCGCAACGCATGGGAGACCTGCAAGAAGGCATGCCTGAAAGGTCTTGTCCTCCGAGGCACTCCCATCCACGAGGTTCTTATACCGCATCGCCATGCAGCCAAGGGCGAAACGAACGTTATTCCCGCATACGTGGTGCTGCCCGAGGGAGCAACGAAGGAAGACCCGGTGCCTGTGGTAATTAGTATCGCCGGTCTGGACTGTTGGCGATCAGAAATGGTAGCCTTTGCAGACGTCTTTCGCGAGAATGGCGTAGGCTTCGTCGCTGTCGAGATTCCGGGCACCGGCGACTGCCCGGCGGATCCCAAAGATCCGCTGAGTCCGGACAGGCTGTGGTCGAGTGTACTTGACTGGCTCGACGCACACGACGGGGTCGACAGCAGGAAGATTATGGCGTGGGGGATATCTACAGGTGGTTACTACGCCATACGGATCGCTCACACGCACTCGACGCGGTTGCTGGGCGTGGTTTCTCACGGCGGAGCCTGCCACCATATGTTTGACCCGGAGTGGCTGAACAATATCAACACCGTCGAGTATCCTTTCCAGTAAGCTCCCTGCCTCGAAACCCTTGATAAATTTTGCTAATTTTGAAACAGTGCAGCCGACTCATTTGCACATAAATGGGGGTTCGGTAATGATACCGAAAGGTTTAAGAACGAAGCCGGATCGATATTTTCGTTGCTGAGGGATGGAACTCTGGACAAGCCATCTACACGTTTACTCCTGGTGAATGCAAGTGGCAATACACCATCACGATTGTAACCTAATGACTGACCGGAGTTCTAGGGAGAGGACGACACAATTTTCCCAATCGATGATTTCTATCTTTGCCTCCTGCATGGTTCGCCAAAGGAGGTGAGGTAAGCATGGCATAGGCTATGTTCTCTTGAACTGCGCTGACGATGGGCAGGATTTTCAGCGGGGAACCACACATGGGCGGAATGTTAGCAATACCCACGGTTTTAGATTGGATGTTCAAGCTGTGTGGGAAGCAGGTAGATATGAAGGCGTCACTTGCGCGGGCAAATTTTAAACCCAGGCACTAAGCGCACCGCGCTTCGTTTTGGAAGATAATTATTGTCCACTCGAAATGCGCTCTGGCATGAGGAGACTTACAATATACAATTATTTGGCGACTTCCTCCACTACTAATTCCAGCAACTTCGCGGCGGCAACGTGAATGGCTTCGCAGAAAATGCTCCGTCAAGCTCGGCACGCAACAGTTACCACCCAGATTCTTGACCTGCCTCGAACCGATCTTTTCAATCTAGTGCTCTTGCGTTTTTCTTGTCTGTACTATTCGGGGGCTTGAGCCGCATTACATACGCATGGGCTGCTTTGTCTGCACGAGATAGACCAGATCGTACTATTGAAAGCCTGCCAAGTCCGGTTTAGTCTGTGTGAGTTGACCCGCTGTCGCAATCAAGTTCACTAAGTACTAATCAGGCTGTGGGCTCCCTGCAGATTTTAAGTCGGTACTCAGCAGCTGCTGATACTCCTGGAGGCCCTGACATCCGTTTTCAGTTACGGTCATTCTAGTCACATCTCAGTTGCTTCATCCACCCGTTGTCATATAGGCACTTCTGAGGCAGGCTTGTGTGCTGAAGACTGGGAGTTGTTTCTTGAAGCCAGTGATTACACAGCAGCCTCACCGGCCTAAGAATTGATGTCAAGCCGACAGCTGTGCACTACGCAGTGACGATGGTGTTGAACTGCTCAAGGGACCAGATTGAAGATTATTCCGCTTTCTCAAATAATGAATCACGATGCTACGCGTGAAACACAGTCTCATCTGCCGCATGATATTCACGCTTTCTATTTCACATCTTCTCTTGCAGTATTAGGCAGTAAATGTGCCAACGCGACAAGGTTCTCCTTACACACAGCCTCCCCCCTCGGACAGCTCAATCAGAGCGGTCAAGAATCTTCCTTTTGCCGGTATCCTATCCCGGTTCCAAGCTTCAGAGTGATGGGCATCACGTCGTATATGAGCACCAGAGTGTCAGCGGAGCAGACGGAGCGGGTGCTCCTAAGGCCGTAGATCTAGGGTGCATATTCTGGGACAATGTTGTGAGCCAAAACTAATGCGGACATGAAGACAACATGGACTTCAATTGTCTCTGATCTGTTGCGGCACAGGTTATGCACGATGCGGGTCTCAATGAGAAGATGCTCGGAGACTTCATTCGCAAACACAATGTCCACGACAAGGTCTTTTGTGAGTCTGAGCCCAACTTCCTTAACCATTTTTTGAGTTAATAGCTCATTTTTACCCGCAGATTTGCTTCGAAGTGTGGCTTCGACGTTTTTGGTGACCGCAGTGTTCCCGAACCCAGATCTCACATCAAGTCTTACATGAACAGCCCCATCGAGAAGCTGGTTTTCAACCCAGACCTGTATGACCTCAACAGAATTGATACAAGCATTTCCACTCTCCCAAATAACGGTAGTTTCTCACCAACATGGCAGAAGTCCCGCTTCAGGAATCGATTGGTACTATTGAGGAGCTCCGCAAGGAGGTCAAGACCAAGTACGTTGACTTGTCAGAATGTTCGGCGAGGACACTGAGCGAGGCCAACTCATGTATGTTTCAAACCCATATTCTCATCTACAAAGAAACTAGCAATTAAAAACCACTTCCTCCTTACTTTGGTGGGTTTTCAACAGCTGCGAAAAATGTTGCAGTTCAGTCAAGCATGCGGCGGCGTCCGGGCGGCGAGGATGGGGGGAGATTCTGCTTTTAGAATCGTCCACCAGACAAGTGGTATGAACGAGACGGCCAGGAAATTCAATGTTGCCTTCGCAGCTTTCAGTCCGTCGGGACACGATTTGTCTGTCGATGAATTCCCGTTCCAGAACCCGGACAACTTCGCGGCCAATGGCTTTCGCTGAGTGTGTAAGTACCGCCCAAGGCTCGAGATGACTCCATAGACTCCAACGAAACTGTATCTAACCAATTTGCCGGCCCAGGAAATTTCAGAAAGATAGGATGCATAGGGACAAGGTCATTGTAGACAAAATGAAAAGTGTCGCCGCCGATAAGGGATGTTCCCTGGCCCAGCTTGCATTGGCGTGGGTCGTGGCCCAAGATATCGTCACCATCCTGAGCACTACCAAGGTGAAGAGGCTAGAAGAGACCTGGGATTCTCCCAAATTGAGCTTCGGAGGGCGAAGTTCTGGTGATTCGGAAGCTTGTGGACGCTAACAAGCCAGTGGGCAGTATGTTCTCAGACGCTCAGCAAGCCGTTGTTGGTCACGGTCGAATTTTGCAATACTGAGAGCGACCAATGTGACAGAAGCTCTAGTAAATGGCACCGGATCGAAGGCTACAATTTAATAATATGAACTGGAACTCGGGTAGGCTCCCGATGTCGTTTCGTTGCCCGTGAAAGTTACGCAAGAGCCCTCGCTTGTCCGGGGTTTGGGGGCCGGAGCTAGTCTCCACAAAAGCAAACCCCAAGGGCCGTTCGGCTTTCGGCGGAGGAACGGCCCCGTGCGGCGTTGCAGCACGAGAGGGAACCTAGTAGAGAAAGAGCGGCGCCGGACCCTTACAACAACTTCCGGGACGCAAATTCAGAGGCCAGCTTCGTCCCATGATTTGGAATATATGTCGAGCAGAGCTAATTAATAAATACCGCAGATCTTGCAATACTTTCGCAGTAATTTGTAGCAAACTTTCAGACGCCCCCAGATGGGCTTGGCAACATGGGCACGGAGGAACAATTCGACAAAGCCATAGACCTCTGAACCATAAGACAACGGTAAACACGCCCGATGTCGGTCGTAATAGCCGCGAGTCTCTCAGCAGCTAGTGTACGATACTTGATCTACCCCGCCGTGATATCGGGTGAATCATGATGGTTACTCGCCGTCTCCTGCATGGGACAAACTGGTGTAAAACAGCGCGAGACCACCCGCGCAAGGCCTTGGGTTTCGACATGCAGGCCATTTGACTCGACGTGGTCTCATTTAAAAGGGTGGATTTAACTCTCAATAAGCACACGCGTCCGGCCACGTGTTCACGACAGACGTCGATAAGTGCAATCTGACGGAAAAATGGATTAAGCGACGTGAAACAGACAACGAACCAACGTGAAGGAGAAAATGTGGATTTGGTTGCTGAAATAGACTTTGGCGTCGTGAGTCAAGGCCAGCACAGGTGGGATTCGGCGCCGACGTCGATGGAGATTAACAGCAGGCCTGAATACAACCACAATTCAACGCCTCAAGAAGATTCATATTATGAAAAGACCAGGCACGTCAAGGCGATGAGGTACCTAGACAGGGAGGGCAACGCCGTCTCGTCACCTTTGTCAAGGTTCAAGGGCAGGGAGGTCCATCCCTTGTCAAGGTGCCGTGTCAGTGTCGTGCTTGCGGGCATGTGGGGCACGAGCCTCATGGCGCCACAGAAGCTCAGCAGACGGGCGAGTGTGGCCCGTGCGCAGGAGCTGGGGCGGTGCAATTTCCAGGCTGCGAGAAATTCCATTTACTGAGCAGAAGGGGCCAAATCTTAGCAACCAAGCAGGCTATTGGGGAGATACAAGCAAAGGGCACACGACAGAGCGTTAGATCCCCCTTTCGACAACCTGCTCCTCCATCCAACACCTCGCACCCATCGGCAAGATTGGTCCGATTTCTCGCTGTCTTTAGTCACCAGAGAGGGATTCCCCGGCTCTGACACATAATAACCCAAGCACCTCAGGTCAATTTAGCCAGCGCAGCAGCAGCAGCAGCAGCTCCCTGGCCTCCCCGGATCGCCGAGATAGGGAGAGAGAGAGAGAGAAGCGCCTCGACATCACGACCGAGCGCCCGCAGCCTTACAACGTGAAAGCGACCTTTCCAACAATTGCTGATTCGTCTTGCATCGCCTTGTTACCCGGTGATCATTCGCGCGATCTGTCACTAGTGCCAAGCGTCTCATCTGCGGCGACCGCTTGACCGAGCCCGGGTTTCTGAACAATCCCCCGAGCCAACAGTCCTACCTCCCTTTCTCCATCGACGACATCCCCACGATACCTCCCCAACATCCGACACAATGTCAGCACCGGCAGGAGGCCTTACTAGACGCCGAGGAGGAGGTGGAGGAGCCGCGGCCGGCGATGGCGAGACCAGCAACGGCGCCAGCCGGACCAACTCCTCGCCCAACTTCAAGGACAGCGCCCCCGAGACGAGCTATGAGAGCGGCGAGAACGGCCACAAGATCGCCTTCGATCCCCGCGACATTAGCGAGAGCGCCGAGCGAAGCAAACAACCCAAGCTGACTCTGATGGAGGAGGTCCTGCTGCTCGGCCTCAAGGACAAGCAGGTATGCCGAAACATTAGCACTACACAATTGCCGCAATTGAAGTCAGGCCGCTAATTGACTTTGTTGCACTGTGTAGGGTTACCTATCGTTCTGGAACGACAACATCTCATACGCCCTCCGCGGATGCATCGTCATCGAACTCGCTTTCCGCGGCCGCATCAGCATGCAAAAGGATGCCTCGAGAAGGCGCTTCCCCCTCGCAGACCGCGTCATTGAAGTCATCGATGATACCCTGACGGGCGAGGTGCTGCTTGACGAGGCATTGAAGATGATGAAGCAGAGCGAGAAGATGAGTGTCAGCTCTTGGATCGACCTGATGAGCGGTAATGCCCCCTCCCTTTTCTCCCTTGGACCCGGCACCACGCTGTCCACTTCGCGCTTCCAAAGCATCCGCTGACGGCCGTCTCAATAACAGGAGAGACCTGGAACCTCATGAAGATCGGATATCAATTAAAACAGGTCCGTGAGCGCCTGGCCAAGGGCCTCGTCGATAAGGGAATCCTCCGCACCGAGAAGCGCAACTTCCTGCTCTTCGACATGGCAACCCATCCCGTCGCTGATGGAGGAGCCAAGGAGGAGATCCGCCGCCGCGTCCGTAACGTTCTGACCCAGCGTACTGTCGTCCTACCCGCGTCCCAGTTCCTACCCGAGAACCTCGAGTTCCGCTATGTGCGCACCCTTGCCATGGTTTGCGCCGCCTACGCCGCGAACGTGCTCGAGAATGCTCTCAGCACCCTCGGCCATGAGGCGCGCGAGCGCGCCTTCGCCCAGACGGACGAGCTCCTCGCCGACTACAGCCAGTGGCCATTCGGAAAGAAGGCTACTGGCAACGGCATCGGCGCCAACCTGCCCCAGGTCATCGCAGAGGTATGCTGATCCCGGCGCTCCGCGCCTACTGGTGCCACGAAACTGACAACGATGCAGGAAATCAGCAAGGGCAAAGACAAGGAGCTGCAACTCGAGGTTGTCGCCGCTTGTCTCAGCGTCTTCACCCGCCTCGACTCCCTCTTGTAAACATAATCGACCGCGAAATTCTCGAAACCGATTGCCCGCCTCTTGGACCTTCAACGGAGGGTCCTCGCCGCGGCGACTTGGGCGATTCCTGGGAAACTTTCCCCCTTTCCCACTATTATTCACAACCTAAACGACACACATCGAGACGCCCAGCATTGAGCCCTCCCAACATTCACCATATTCGAACCCTCACGAGAAATGATCAGCAGAGCAAAGGGGGAAACTCGTCTTCTCGTCTGTTCCCTGGAAACCAAAAAAATTGCAACATGTAGTTGGGAGGGATGGAGCAGGATATTTGGGTTCAACGCGGGGGAAACAATCATGAAAGGGCGCTACATTCCTCCTTCGCCTCACAAGGGACATGGTTTTTCCCAAAAGGAAAACAAAGAATGAAGGATGATGGGACGGCGAAAAAAAATACACACGTGTGTAGTTGGTTGGGTCTCAGCTACTTTTTTTCTACCGTAAGCGATCGTTTTAATGCAACTCAATCAAACACCACACCCCCAAAAAATGTAGCGCGAGGAAAGGAGAGTGCGAGATGACGGGATTTTGCGGGCTTGCTTTCAAACCCCTTTCTCCTTGAACTGGTCTTCCTTCAAGATGGACGGAGGGGGGGCACATGAACTGGCGTTGGTGAGCACTCGAATCTAAAGTCTTTTCTTCTCTTTCGACTCGTGCCCATGTCGTGGTGATGCACTGTACTGGACCATGGGAGGGTGGGTTGTTCCGATGGCCACTTTCCCAATCACGATGACGCGAGCCAAGGGGCGGTCGTGTCATGGCTAGAACGATTGAAATATGTATTCATGGGTTCCCTCCTACGCCGCCATCCCCCTTTTTCGGTGTGCAAGAAAGAAAAAGAACAAAATGTACAGTAGTGGTTGCCCCGTAAACGCCGATTCCCGTCCGTAGCAGGCGATGCAACAACCGCCGTCGGTTCCTCGTGACCCCTTCCTCCGCCTCTCTAACCCGGGGGATATCGATTAGTTTTTGTTTTCCTTCTCGTGCCTCGCCGCCTCCTCCTCACGCTCCCCGACCGTTCCTCGCAAACGCTGTTGATCCACGGCCTCGCCGAGACGCGTGGCTTATTTCCTCTTCTTGCCGCCGCCGAAGCTCCCCTCGAAGCCGGGACGCGCCTTCTTCGCACCGCCGCCGACCTTCTTCCCGCTCTTGCGGCCGAGCTTGTGCGCGAGCTTGTCGTCCTTGCGCTTCTTGATGTTGTCGTCGCGCTTCTTCTGCTTTTCGCGGATCGCCTTGGCCACGCCATCGCTGCGCTCCTTCCACGCCTTCTCGCTCTTCTTCTTGGCCTGGTCCTTGCGCTTGACGGCCTTCTTGAGGGCCTGCTCGTCGTCGCGGATCCGCTCGCCCTCGGCCCGCTTCCGCGCCGTCAGCCACTGCTCCTTCTCGGCGATGTCGGCCTGCTTCTCCTTGTCGAGCGCCGCGAGCCGCTTCTTCTGGTTCTGGATCTTGAGGAGCGCCGTCTTGGGGTCCGAGGGGCCGCGCTTCTTGTGCGCGTTCAGCGCGTGGCTGAGGTCGTGCGAGAGCTTCGTGCCGTCGTCAAAGGCGACGCGGCCGAAGGCGAGGTTGGCCGGCTCGTCGTCGTCGCCGAGGCCGACGCGCGGTGACATGACGCTGGGCGAGTTCGAGGCGAGCGCCTCCTCGCGCTTGGCCTCCTCCTCGAGCCGCGCCTTGGTACGGAGCTCCTTCTTGTGTTCCTTGCGCTGGGCCTGCTTGGCGCGGCGCGCCTCGATGAGCTCCTGGCGCGTGCGGATCGGCTTCCCGTCGGGGCCGTCGGCCTTGCGGGCGGCGCGCAGGGCTTCTATCCGCGCGGCGAGGCGGGCGCGGAGGGCCGACGTGTCGGCGGGGAGCTTGATGTGCTTCGGCTTCTCGGATGGCGGGACGGTAGAGCTCGTCGAGGTCGTGGCGCTCGCGGCCTCGCCGGAGGCGGCGTTGGCGGCGCTGCCGTCAAAGATGGGTGAATCCGGTGTTGAGGACGGGCTTGAGGCGCCACTGGACTCTGTGGCTTAAGGCCGGAGATGTCGAGCGGGTTAAGGTCCGCCGTCGCGGCGCGGCCTCGTCATCGGACTCCTCGTCGACAGTCTCATATTCCTCATCGTTGCTATCGTCCCTGTCGTGGTCGTTGCTAACAGGCTCGGCATCCTTCGACTCGGCCTTCTTCTGATGCTTCTTGGACTCTTTCTTGGCCGCGGCGGGGGACTTCGCGGTCTTAGTCTCGGCCGGCTTGTTGGAGGTCTTGACCTCGGGCGCTTTAGCGACAGCAGTTCCGTCGGCGGCGCTGGCGGCGGCGGCGGCCTCGCCGGCCTCCAACTTAGCAGCCTTCTTCTCAGCCTTCTTAACCTTCTTCTCCGCGCGCTTGTCCTTCTTGGCTTCTTTTCTTGCCATTCTCATGAGCTGATTTTGCGACATCTCGGCGGGGTTGGCGTCTTCAATCGTGTCGAGCGGATCGGCTGTCTTCTGCTTCTTGTAGTCCTTGTTGCGGAGGCCCTGGCCGGGTAGCTCCCTCTGTACGCCAGGGATGAGCTCTTCGTCACCGGCGGCGTCCTCCTTGTCCTCCTCTTCTTGCATCTCCTGCAGCTTGCGCTTGTTGCGCGCTGCACGCTCGTCCATGACCTCCTTTGCGTTACGGTTCAGCTCGCTGTCGGGATCCAGCTTGGAGATCTTGGCCGCTTTGGCTTCGGCTTTTGTCTGCTTCTTCTTCTTCCATTGCTCCTGCGTGAAATATACCTGCGTAAGCAAATGTGTTTCTTTTTCGGGCATGTGCTCAGAGCCTTTAGGAGGAGGGGAGTTTGAAGAAAGGCGCGACCGTGGTGGAAGGCTGGGGAGCCGTCCACCGGTCGCCACGCGATTGCTTGCAAGGCATGGAGGGATCGAGGCTCGGACAGGGCAAACGTACAGAGTTGTCTTCTCCATAGTACATCTTGGCCGGGATGAGAGACAAAAGACCATCAAAGGCCTTTGAGTGCTCGCGCAGGCGGTCCTAAGAGGTTGTCAATGCCGCCCTGCTTTGTTGGACATCACAGGATCATCACCACCGCCGGCAGTTTTTTTTTGTGCAAGTGGCGGGGCATGGACATAACGAACCTGCAATGTAGATTCCGCCATTTTCCCCCTTTGTATTCTCTTTCTTGTAAAAAGCAGATGATATGCTTTGGAAAGAAAAGGGCCAAGTTCTGCTTCAAATCGACCGTAGGGTTTAGGAGTCGCCGTTGAGGAACGAAAGGTCAACTGGGCGGGTGCACGCAAACTCGGTGAGGAGAGTGAGCTTTGATACTGGCGGCGGTTTGCGGGCGGGTTTGCTGCGAATTTTCGATTCGAAATTTTTTGGACTGTGGAGAAATCGCTTATGCGAAATCTTGGCGCTTTTCTGCCGCCTAAATTCCACCAGTTTTACGGGGCGGTGAGTCTATCCCACCCCGCAATGACATGGCGCCTCGATACAAGCATGCATTTTTATCCAGCCGCCAGGTGCCAACTCCGAAGGGTCCAGAGTCTAGACCCATAGGCAATCGCTCACCTCTTGCCAGGATTCGTTTGACTTGAAACATCCGCTCATACAGTCACAGACAATCAGTTGCACGCAGTGACTACCAGCTGTTATCATTAACAATGCTTGGTGAGGGAGCAAGTCTCTCTAGAAATACACCTAAACTCCGAAATACTAACAATCGGCAAGTTCTATCGCACAGTTGCAAACTCCAGTCAGAGGTGGTCTCCATGTGGAGTCGTCCGGCCGTTGTCCCGTTCCGTCCAACAATCAGTCAGTCAAACCCGAACGCCGCTCCTCTGGGATCCCATGCCGTCCCATTCCGCCCACCAAGCAGTGCTGCCCAGCCTAACCATGTCAATCCCTCAGCAAAATCAATCACCCAGAAAACGGTTATTGACACATCAACGCCTGCTCCGAATAAAGTCTTCTTGTTCAGAGACCATGGTTCACATCAGAGCCGTCGCCATAGTCACCGCAGTAACTTTAGGGGTGTCCCTCTGTCGAACGGTTCTTCTCAGCTGGATTTCTCCTCCAGTCGCAAACAACGCTTCTCAGAATCTTTTTTATCTCGTGACACGAAAACTTGTCTCACACTTTCATGTTGTACTGTTGTGATGTAGAAGCAGTCTATGCTCCAGCCATTCCTGCTGCAAAGGAGGGCGTTTGCGGCTGAAGAGAATATCCGTTCGTAGACTTGGCGCTCAGCTCTGCTTGTCGCTGGCGTTCGGCTTTCTCGCGCTCGAGTTGTTCCTTCTCCGACTTGGTGATACGTGGCTTGCGAGTGAGCGAACCCCCACGGGACCCGCGACCACCTCTGGAGCCTGGGCCTCCACCGCGACCGGTGCCGCCTTCGCCGCGAGTAGTGCCACCGCGACCGCCGATGCGACCGCCTCTGCTGCCGCGACCGCGCTTTGGCAGCCCATCAGTCTAGACGACGTCAGTAATTCATCCAAGGAAAGATTAGATGCATGTTCAACATACCTAGTGTCCGCTGGCTTCTCGATCTCTGGCACCAGCGGCCCAGAGTACACAAAGAAACCATCCCTACTGGCGGCCGCCTGCTGCTCCCACAGGAGCTCGGAGTCATCGACGAAGTCGTCATCCTTGTCGTACTCGTCTTCTTTAAAGTTGCGCTTCTTCTTCTTGGGCTTCTCGGGGACTTCGGCACCGCTCGTCATACCGCCCATCTCCACGTTGCTAGCCTCCTTGTCCGAGTCTTCCGACATCTCATCGCCTGATTCCTGGCCTGACGCCGTCTTCTCCAAGGCAGCAGAGGCTGCTGCGATACGCGCCTTGCGGTCTCGCTTCTCAGCCAGACGCGGGTGCAGAGCGTCCCAGCCGTATTTCTCCTCAGCCATACGCATCACGTTGACGTAGATATTGGTGTCGCCTGGCTTGATGGGTATGTCGAGAACGATATCCGGCGCTTTGTATTCCTTTCCGTTCTCAGCTCTACCGAAATCGAGAATCGATCGATCTGAAAGAGGGTCTCCACGAGGCTCGTCCAGTGCGCTAATCTTGGGTGATGAGACACCGGACTTTTGAGGTTTCTGCTTAGGCGAGGGCTTCTTGCTCGCGACGGATCCAGCAGTCGAGACCGCATCCTTAGACTTTGCATCGGCCTTCGAGGCTGGCACCGGCGGGGGAGCGAGCGTCTTCTTTGGCTCAGGAGCAGGTGGTTTCGAGATCGGTTGAGGCGTCGATCTAACAGGGTATGATGGTGATGCGGGGACAGATGCGTTGTCTTGTGCTCGGGACTGGGTCGAAGTACCGAAAGTTTGGGTCGAGGGTGATGTCACCTTCTGTGTGGGCGGGTCGACCAGACTAGCAATCGAAGGCGACGCGCTGGGTCGGTTGACAGACTGCGTTGCGGGTCTCGGAGATGACGCGTTACCAAAGATTCCTCTCACGGGATCATAGCTGCCGCGGATAGGATCATAATGCCCACTGGTACGCGTAGGCAAAGCGGCGCTCTGTGGCTTCGATTCGGGCTCTGGTTCGGCATTTAGAATGCTCTGCATCGAACGGGGCAAATCCTCTCGCTTGGGCGCCTTCTGCGCTGCGTGTTCGGGCTGGGCGGAGCCGGGCCGGGAGTCAGAAGTGACACCAACGAGATCTGTGATCTTGGTTTGCCGAGAAGGCGGGGGAGTGGAAGAAGAGGCTGCTGCAGCGGCGAGAGACTTGGAGTCCGAGCCTGCATCGGCATCCTGAGCCGGCGCTGACTTCCTCTTCCTTTGGATGGGCGGAGCATTGGGGTCGCGAGGTTTTCTTGGCCGGCGCACCTTGGGCGGCTCATCCGGGTTTCTGGGCTTGACGGTAGAGCCGGGCTTGCGGCCAGGTTTCTTTCGCGGCAGGCCAGCAGCGGTTAGGCGAACTTCTGGTTGGGGTTGCTCGTTCCCTGCCAAAACGCCAAAGCGAGGCTGCGAAGGATCGACAATAATCTCGTCCATATCCATGTTGTTGTTCGGTCGTCTAATCAAAGGCGAGCCAGGTTCTGAGATAGAGCCGGAAGGTGGTGACGAAAGTTCTGGCGAGGAGCTGTCGCGCATAGCTGGCTCTCCTCCACCACCAATAGACACCGCACCGAAAAAAGTCTTCAGAAATAGACTGACAGAAGAGTTGCACCAAGAATCAATCTGAGGGGAAGAGAGGCTCAAACGTAGCTCCTACGAGCTTTCTCCTATTGTAGAGTGCAGCAGGTGCAGTGCATCGAACAATGGTTGAATTTTGGTTTTACCACGGCTTGCTTCAGTAGGTCGTCCTGAATGACCTCACTTTTTGCTATGATAGGGTGGTGGGTTCGCGTTCTGGTGCGTTTGGGTTTGGTAGCGTTGGATTGGCTGGAATTTGGGTTGGATTTGGGGGGAGAACGCGGAATTATGTAAGGCGGACTAGGTTGGCTAAGGCAGGAGGCTGCTGCACCGATTGAGCAGTGGTCACCTGCGGTGTGGCCGTGCGGAGTCGTGGGTGGGAATTCGTGAATAGCCTCAAGGGAGTTTCGGAAGTCGTGTTTTTTTGACGACGTTTGGCCTCTTTGACCGACGAAAAAGGGTCGACGTGCAGAGGATCGCGCAAGTCAAAGATCGTCAAAGAGTGTAGTTTAATGAGCTGAACAAAATGATGGTGTTTTCAGGATGTCGACGATGGACGACAATGACGGAATTGATGGATTTGGTGAACCTGCAGTCGAATTTGCAGTGTCGTGGTAGTTGTGAAAAGGGAAAAAGAGGAGGGAAACGGGAGCTCGGAGGAGGAGATGGGGATGGCTACGTTTTGGGGGGGAACAACAATAATTTTTTGGGCCGACATTTGGCTGCTGCGCAAGACGAGAAAAACGGGGCACCGAGCAGACGTGGATGGCCTCAGCAGGCTTGAATGGCAAGGGAAATTTTATCATTAAAGCCGAATTAGAGATTCGGACTAGGCTGGGGGCACATCGATGGGATCAGATGGCCTCAG
>JAIMZG010001701.1:0-18821 GCA_020466075.1 Colletotrichum coccodes
CGTTCTTCGTAGATCATCAGATAACCTGACGTGGACTTGTAGGGAAAGACAATGCCGACCTATAGAATATCTCTTGGTCGGCCGACTGTAGGCCAAGACAGCAAAGAGGCGCAAAAAAACAAAAGCTCAAGTGCGGCTTTGAACCCGCACCCTACGAAATCCTCCATCAGGAAACTTGCTTGGATTTCATCACCAAGTTCTTGCTAACGAGCCAGAGCGTTATACCTCTGGGCCAAAGGGCCCTTCATCGGGCTTGGTTGGGAGAGTCTGCGCTGGACCCGACCAACAAGGGCCACCCCCCCCCGGTGTTGGCGAGCTGGTATGGTCTGCTGCGTCGGTTGCCGCGTGGTTTCCATTGGTCGTGGACTCGTGGTTTGACGCTTGCCTTATGGGATGAAATAGGCGATATTTCCCTTTCGCCTCAACGGATTGGTACGTTTGGATCTCTCTCACATGTCTGTTCTCAATATGATGAATCACTAGCTTCAGAGGCTGTTTATGAATTATTTTATGATTCGACCCATCACCGTTCTATCATTTTTCTGATTACTCCCCACACACACAATATTTTGTTTTCAAGCATCGAGTCCCAGCAGAAACTAACCAACTCCACACAGCATTACCCCTGATCGCTTTCGTAACTGTAATTCGATGATTAGGCCATTTCCTCCCGTGCTCTTTGGCGCAGATTATGGTAAGCCCTCAAACTCAGCCACAAATCACCCAGTCCCTTATTCCATGATGAGACTCAGCTTCAGAGGCTGTTTATGACACAAATGATTCAAACATTCACCGTTCTATCTTTTACTCCTGATCCGACACCTTCGATACCGCTTCCTGCCAACAGTTTGTGCTCAACGGTGGCTGACTTGGTTTCCCAGCTTTTCCTGCTTCTGCGGCCCACTACGACGACCATACTCGCCCTGTGTTCTCACCACGAATAGTAAGTCCTATCCTGCCCACGAAAAAAACCCCGAGCGAGCACTTCATGATGAGATTCAGCTTCAGAGGCTGTTTATGATTTTCTTCAAAACATGATTCGAAACATCACCGTTCTATCAATTTCTGACCTTTTGCAAATCACGCTTTTCCAAATTTACACTACGTTCCGAGGCTCTCATGGAAGGCTAATCTCAAGAACAGCAGACAATATCCTAACCCTCTTCTGCTTCGCCTTTGGTCTCGTCGGCTTTTCTGTTCGTCATCATCGAATCACGTTGTTTACACTGACCGAGGTACGTTCTAAAACCTGTCTGCCTCTCGCTCTTTCCACGCCGCTTCAATGATGATACTCAGCTTCAGAGGCTGTTTATGAATGTTAATGATTCGAAATCACACCGTTCTATCAATTGTCTGATTTGCTCGCCACACGCCTTCGTACTGTTCTTACCCGGTTCAGACTGAATGCTGACAGTTTGAAGTCACTAGGTTTGCCTCAACGTCGCCCAAGCACAAATTTGGTCTTGCCTTGCTTTGAATCGACATTTTGTCCAAATAATTCCCTTGTAGCTCAGTCACTCTGAATATATACCATCGTTGCAGAAGCCTCTGCCACTTGATCACTGTTGTACAGCCTGTAATTCCGCAATTTCAAACCCCCAAAACGCCATGTGCAAAATGAAGCAGCCTTGTCATCTCTCGGCCCGGAGAACCCTGCCAATTTCCCCCTACAACGTCTTGACAGACTGAAAGAAGGGGTTCGCGAGTAGCTTCTCATCCGCCATCACCAATCCTTTGAGTTTGGAGATCATCTCCTCCTTGCTCATCTGCCCCGCCGCGACCTCCCCCTTCCACCGTAACAGCACCTCCTTGAGCAGCGCGCTGCCCTCCTCGATGTCCGCCTTGCTGTATTTGAGCCCCAGGTCTTCGTGCTTGGACGTGAAGTCCTCGAGCTCGTCGGCTTTGCGCTTCGCCATCCGCACCACCTTGTCCGGGAATCTGACCAGCTCCGCCACGTGGATTCCGAAGCTCTGGTCGCAGACACCATCGTCCACCTTGTACAGCAGCGTCACCTCGCGCTTTGCATTCTCGCTCCCGCCGCCGCTGATGTGTGCCGTGACGTGCAGATTGTGGACCTGCGGGTGATCGTCCGCCAGCGCCGTCAGCTCGTGGAAATGCGTCGCGAACATGGCGAAACAGCCGATTTCTTTGACGATATGCTCCGAGATGGCCCACGCGAGGCCGAAGCCGTCGTAGGTGGAGGTGCCGCGGCCCAGCTCGTCGATGATGATGAGCGACTCGGCCGTCGCGGACTTGAGGATGTTGGCCGTCTCAAGCATCTCGGCCATGAATGTCGACACGCCCTTGAGCTGGGAGTCACTGGCGCCTACGCGGGCGAGGATAGAGTCGAAGATGGTCAGCTCGGCCTCGGTACAGGGGACGAAGCAGCCGATCTGCGCCATGAGGGCGATGACGCCGATCTGGCGGATGTATGTCGACTTTCCGCCCATGTTGGGGCCCGTGATGATGAGGAAAGAGGACTTATCCCGGGTCAGGGCGACGTCGTTTGTGATGAACTGGACGTCGTCTTGCATCTCGAGACACGGGTGTCGGGCCTCCTTAAGGATCGTCTGGCCCTCGCCTCGCTTGTGGATCTTGGGGCGGACATACTCGGACGGCGCGTGGACGGAGCAGTGGGCGAAGGCGACGATGACGTCCAAATGCGCCAGGACGCCAGCGAGCCTCTCCAGAACCGGGCAATAGGACGCCGCCACGCCGACGACCTCATTGACCAGGCTGCTCTGGGTCCTGTTGTAGTTCTGCGAGAGCTGGTCGAACTCACGACGGAGGCTCTGGAGCGTCTTGGTCGTGAAGTAGACTCCGTTCTTTTGCGTCGAGCATTCCTGGTAGCCCGACTTGTTCCGGATGGCGCCGGCCTCCTGTCTCGTGAGTCTCATGCAGTAACCGTGGACCTTGTGGTTCTCGAGGAAGATCTTCTTGCCGACTTCCTGCTTCAGGTCGCGGGCCGCGTCCGAGAACTCTTGGTCAATGTCTCTCTTGAGCTTGTCCAGCTTCTTCCTGATAATTCTCAGGCTGTCGTCGAACTCCGGCTTGATGATGTACTCATGGTTGTCCAGGGCGTCCAAGTCAACGGTGGTTTCGACCATTTCCGAGAGCTTTGCGAGGCTATCGGAAAGCTCGCGTAGAGGAGTCGTGTAAGATTCGTCGAGAGGATCCCTGTAAGCTTCGTCCATCACACCCTCCAAAGTTCCCAGAAAGCCGGGCAACCGAATGATCACCTGGTACGCACGAACGACGTCCTCGAGGTTGGCCTTGCCTTTTTGGAACCGCTTGGCCAGGCGGTAGAGATCCGGCACAGAGCGAAGATGTTCCTCTTGCATGGTTTGTCTCAACTCAGTGTCGTTGACGAAAGCCTCGACGAGCTGTTGCCGCTTCTCAATCTCCTCCTTGTTCATGAGAGGCTGCTTGAGCCATTGCGACAACAACCGGCTTCCGACCGGAGTCTTGCAGTGGTTGAGCAGTCCGTAGACACTCATAGATTTGGCGCCATCCCGGGCGCCAGGCATCAAGTTGAGCGCCTTCAGCGCCGCCGCGTCCAGCTTCATAAACTGGGAGAGGTCGTGTTGGTACAGCTGATACTGACCAAAGTTGGACGGGTCGTGGAGCACGCCGAGGTACTTGATAAGAGCCGCGGCGGAGCCCATGGCCAACTTGAGATCGGTCTGGGGGAGAAGTGTCGTCGCCCGCTCATCCTTGAGGAGACGTGCCAGGTCCTGCTCGATATCCTTAGTGCCAAATTCGCCAGCCGACCGCTCCGAGACGGCGACGCCGCAGTTGGTGATGATCTGCTTCAGCTTCGCAAGGTCCGGGTCCTTGTTTTTCTCGGCCTTGTCCGTCTGGATGAGGCACTCCCTGACGCCCAGTTGGATAAGCAGGGCCTCGAAGTTGGAGAAGAGGTCGTTGTCGAGGAACTCGCTGACACCAAGCTCCCGTACGCTCGCGTCCGCAAAGCAGACACCAACACTCCTGGCCTCAGAAGCCTTGGTAGAGATTTTGACGGCGAGGATCATCGGCGCGGCCTCGATCTGGCCGCCCAGGTCCTCCTCCACATCCTGCAGGTTGCCCGGTGACGCCTGCTTGACGACCTTCCAGTTCATGCGGCCGCCGGAGCTCTCCCAGATCTCTATCCTCTTCCCCAGCTTGAACAGCGCTTCTCGAAGGAATTGTCGGAACACCGTGACGGTCATTGTCACAGAAGCGAGCCCCGTCTTCTCGTCTCGGCCGAGTGTCCTAACGACGGACGTCGTCTTGTATACCTAGAGAACGGTCAGTTTGCAGCTGGGATGTGGCAGGGGAGTAAAGGGCGTACGGTGCGGGCAATGAACATGGCATCTTCGCCGTGTGATGTGTACCAATCACCTCGATCGAATATGCGGACTGTGTCTTCGTGGACGGCCGGGAGGGATTTAAAGAAGCGGATGAAGCCGTGTTCATCGTCGACCTACTAACGTATTAGCCCGTTTGTTCGAGGAGCGGCTGCTTGGGAAACAAACCTTTAATTCAGGTCTTGAAGACATTGTGGCAATGGTACTGGAAATTACGGAAAGAAGCAGAATCGAGTTGGACAAGCCGAGTAAGTGTAATCCGCACGCAAGCAAAGGTGGCACAATTCCGTGTAGTGCTTCTCCAAAGTCCGCGTCGGTTAAAGTGGTTGTCCGGGGGTGGCGCGTCTGGAGATGGACATTTAGCTCCAAGACGCGACGCGATGGCGCTAAGCCCAATTAGTATGGCTATTTCTGACCGCCCAGAGGTTTTGCCGTGATGATGGCTGGACTGATTTCATCTGGCATTTCATCGGTCCCAGCCAACTGTTTTAAGCTTTCAGACTGCGATCGACATCCGCTTGTAAGCTCCCTCTTCATTGGCAAGCATCAAGACTCTTTCCCTTCAGTCTCTCAAGATACTTCTTTCTCGACAAGCACCCTCCCCCTCTTTGTGGTCATAGTTACGCCAGTCTTTCTCTCGCCTCGTTTCAGTTTTCATCCTACTTCCGATATCCAAACTGTTTAATACCTCGTCTGCAAGTCGCAGCTGAGCCATCTTGTTCATGCTCAGACCACTGCAGCTCAGAGTGCGAGTCCTCTGTCGCGGCGCCATAACTGTACCCGCACTCGCGCTCGCCCCGCATTACGCCCCAAAAGGCTTAGCGCGCTTCTGCAGCTCGGCCGCTACGCAATCGCACCTGAACAACAATCGCAGAACATCGCCGAAATTTCGTAAAAGTCCCCCACTTCCCTCCCCAAAATCTGCACGCACATTCACCATCGCGAGCGCAACAATGGAGAGGGCAGCGCCGGAACCCGCCAATCAGCTAGCCAAGGACCTCGAGATGCCCGACGTGAAACTAGCGGACGCTGCCGTCCCTTCCACGGCCGCCAAAGGCGACGGCGCGGCGGCTGCAGCAGTACCGAACGATGCGATGAACACAACCATGGCCACCAGTACTGAACTCGACGTGACTGGGGCGCCTCAAGCCGCTGAGGGAAAGGGCGGCGATGAAGCAGACGTGGAGTCCTCCGCGACCGGTCCCGGCTCTGCCGCCGCCGAAGAACCTAAAATCTCCAAGAACCAGCTCCGTAAGATGAAGCGCAAGGCCGCGTGGGAGGACGGCCGTGAGGACCGCAAGCGCAAGCGCAAGGAGAAGCGTCACGACCGCCAGGCCGCGCGCCGCGAGGAGATTGCCGCCGTCGTCGCCGAGGCCGAGGCCAAGGGCATCGACCCTGCGTCCGTCGTCATTCCCCCGAGGCGCAAGACGCCCAAGCAGCCCTCGACCCAGGTCCCCGTCACCCTGATCCTCGACTGCGACTTTGAAAAATACATGCTCGAGAAGGAGCTCGTCTCTCTCGCGAGCCAGATCACCCGCTCATACTCGGACAACCGCGCCGCACTGTACCGCGCGCACCTGTACGTCAGCTCGTACGGCGGCCAGCTCAAGGAGCGCTTCGAGACGACGCTGGGGAGCCAGCACGTCCACTGGAAAGGCGTGAAGCTCGTGGAAGGCGACTTCGTCGAGGCGTCCAAGGACGCCGACGAGCTGATGAAGGGGCCCCGCGGTGGCCAGGTCATCGACCTGCTAAAGTCCACCGGGGAAGACGGCGTGGCCAAGAAGCCCGCGGTCTTCAGGGACGTCCTCGACTCGGCGCCCAGCCCGGACCCTGAACCCGAACCTGTCGAAGAGCTCAAGAACATCGTTTACCTCTCGTCCGACTCGGTCAACACCCTCGACCGCCTTGAGCCGAACACGAGCTACGTCATCGGCGGCCTCGTCGACCGCAACCGTGAAAAGGGGCTGTGTCACCGCCGCGCGAGGGAGATGGGCATCCGCACGGCGAAGCTGCCTATTGGGGAGTACATGAACCTCTCGAGCCGGAGGGTGCTTGCGACGAACCACGTTGTCGAGATTATGCTCAAGTGGCTCGAGACGGGCAGCTGGGCCGAGGCCTTCTTGAGCGTAATCCCCAAGCGCAAAGAGGCGAAGCTGAAGGAAGAGGGCGGCGCCGGCAGCGCCGGCAGCGCCAGCGGCACCCCTGCTGCACAAGCAGCAGATGGCGAGATCGAAGATGGCAGGTTCGAGGAAGAGAACGACGAAGATGTGGACGATGAGCAGACCATGACGGAGAGCGTGACAGTACCCGAGCCGACGGCTGGGCCCCGAGAAGGCGCCAAGGAGACTGTGAGCACTTCATAGCCCGGCATGGCAGGCGATTAAAAGTAATAGAATACCCCCTTGCTGTTCAAAACAAGACAAGAAACACCGGCCCATTAAACAGATATACCCATCATACAAGTCGTGTCGATTTGTCTCTCAAAACTCCATGGCGTCCTCCTCCCTCTCCCTTTTGACCTTGACGTCCCTCTCGTCCTTCATCAATCCAATGACAAAGGACCGGAACTGCTCCACGTACGGCTTCAGGCTCGTCTTCTCCCAATCCTGCACGCTCTTGTGCTGAGACCCGCCGTCCGTCTCCTCGCTGCCCTTCCACGCGTCAATCTCCGCCAGCAGGCTCTGCACTGTGGGCACGCCCAGCGGGTCGAAGTCCTCTAGCCTCTTCGTATCGATCGGCACGCACACCCTGCCGGTACCGGGGTGGACGACAAATGGCGATTTGAGCAAGTGATTGAGCTTCTTGCTGACCTCGATATCGAGGCGCGGGTACGTGTACTCGAGCACGATGTCCTGCTTGGCCTCGAGCAGGGCCTTGGCGTCGAGATTCTTACTCGCGCCGCTCTTGGCCAAGGTATCAATGTCGGCCCATTTCGAGATAGACGAGCGCCCCGGCGCGGCATCCCACTTCTTGCGGAGCGACTCGTTGAGGTTCTTGTCCGGGAGGAGCTGGAGGAGGCGCTCGGCGCGCTCGTTGGAGGCCCAGGGGTCCTGCGCCTCGAGGACGTCTTCCTGGAAGTGTGATTTGAGGGTATCTAGACTCCGTCTGCGGCGGCGGTCAGCGGCTTCAAGCCTCAGATATCGAATGCAAGTTGACTTACGCCAGGTGAGGGTGCAGCGGCCGCCACAGGTTAACCTTCTTCCCGCTCTGCGCGCCGCCCTTGATGACCTCCAAGTACCCCGCGATCGAGCGACGCATCTGGTCGCCCATCGTCCGCGCCTTCTTGTCACATACCCAGGCGTGGGCACCTCTCCGGCCCGAGTACACCCACATGATGTGCTTGAAGCCGAAATCGTCCCGCAGCGCGACGTCGACGACCTTGATTGCCATGGTGATGAACTGCCAGCACTTGATGCAGATGTTGGCCTTGTCGCAGCACGTCCTGATCTCGTCGTAGTCCGTCAAATCGATATCGAAGCACAGCTCCTTGGCGAGGGGCTTGAAGGCGCTGGCGTTGCGGAGGGTCTTGCGGTCACGCGGGTTCGTGCTGTAGACGGGACCGATCTCGAAACGAGAGGGCATGAGGCGGAGGACGTCTTTACGGAGTCTGCATGGGTCAGTTTTCGATGCTCGAGCAGACGAGGAAGAGGCTCGCGGCTTACAGGTCGTGGGTTGCAAAGGATTGGTATCGTAGATATGCGTCGTTCTGCAGCGTGAAGGCGAATTCTCTGTGGCCAAAGTCGTTCGTCGGCGATGGGCTGTGGTTCAGCCACTGGAAGAGGTACCTCCAAGGGAACAGGCGTTGGTAGAAACTGCGCATCACCTCGGGATCCGACGCCTTCAGGTCTGCGACGTCGCTGTGCCCCGCGTTAGCATACAGCCGTCCACTCGGGGTCGGCGCGCCTACGTCGGAGAAAGGGGTGTCGCGATCCCCGGGGAACTAGACGCCGGAGTGTCTTGCGGTTTTGAGCTGGGGAACTCATCGTCCGAGTCCGCATCTGCGAACAAGTCCTCCAACTTGACGTCCTTCTTCTCCTCCGTGGTCGCCGCGGGCGCATCGGCCTCGGCCATCGCGACGTCTCCGTCAGTCGCCTGGCTGGCGTTGAGAGGGGCGGTGGAATCGGCCATTGCTTCGTCGGGGCCTGTGTTCTCTTTATGTGGTGAGTTTGCGTCCGGTGACACGGAGTGAGGCATCTCTTATTCGGAAGCGAAGTTGGAATTGTGTGATTTCCGATTTGCTTGGGTTTGCGATTGTCGATTTACCTGGCAATTTGCCGGGGCAACTCGAAAATGCGGGTGGGTGCCGACAAGGTGAGGTCGCGTCTAAGACGCGTTTTCTCGCGTAAAGAGCCGGGAAGCGTCCCTGCGTCTGCTTAGTCATTAGCGGGCTTACTTAAACCTCGCCTTCAGTCGGCACTTGAACCAAACCTGCTTCATCGCTGGTCACCTGAAAAGACAATGGCTATTTCTCGTTTAATTTATGTCATGAATTTACGTTCTCCAGAAGGTTTCTTCTTTATTTCACTGAACCACGTCCAAAAACCTGTGTTCCAATCCAAGCAATAGTGACAGCGCTCCTCCCCGTCGAAGTACCAGCTTCCAAGCTGACATTTGCTCACGTGCTTGTGACATGTAATTGGTCTACATATATTTTTGTAGTCATCCACACTGTTAACAAGAAGGCGGAAGGCCTCCCAATGAAACTAGGAACGCCAAGGCTAATGAATATATTGAGAGAAAGATTGTTACGAAAGAGAGATATCAGTAAAGACTGTGGTGGCCAAGGCGCGAAGAACACGAGGATCCTCGAGAATCCTATGATCTAGCAAGTAAATAGGAGATGCGCGTCATAACAACTACGCTGCCTTTCTTTTGCGCCCCGTTCATTCCCCGTTGCAAGCGCTCCTGCTTCCGAGGCCTATACAGCCAGCCCAAGACTTGTGGAAGACTTCAAAAGACTAAAGCCTAAGGCTTGGGGCCAGTGTACTCGCGGACCTTCCAGATAAGGTAGAGGTAATCACCGCCACGACCCTTGTTGATGTCGTCCGTCTTGCCAGCCCAGCCAGCCGGGGGGCTGTTCTGCTCCTCGCTGGGGCGCCAGACTGAGACATGGCTGACGAAGCTATTTAACAGAGTCAACTCTCAAGTACTTTCAATACGAGGCCATGATACTGACTACTTGGCTCTCATATCGCGAGACCACTGCAGATAGCGGTAGAGGCCACCAGCGCCCTTGGAAATGTCGTCATCGCGGTCGGAAAGGGGATGCTCAAGATAATCTCTCCAGATGTGGTTGACCATCTCAGCGGGCTTTGTGGCGTGACGAAGGCGGAGCCAGACGTATCTAAGCGTTGGTTAAGATAGGATGCTATTATTGCAAAGACTTTTACTTGCTTTCCATCGAATCCCTTGTTAATGTCGGCAGATTTGCCTTCGATCTCATTCAGGGTATGCTGGGGCTTGTTGTCGTCATCCGTGTAGATGACCTGTTATCGTTAGACAGCTTCTCCTGAAGACAACATCACGAGGCTCACTTCAATGGCTGCGACAAAGTCGGCGGGGTTGCTGGTTGGGGTAGACATGTCGATGAAGTGGAGATTGATTCAAAGGTTGATTGTAGTCGGCTTGTAAGTGAAGTTGAGAGTTATTGTTGAGGGTCCAAGTGCTTTGATGATTCTCAAAATCGGAGTTTGAGGGAGTCGATGGCCCAAATTTATACTTTTCTCGCAACCCAAGCCCGTTGTTGCAGGGTCGTGTTCACGGGAGAGTTTTGTTCTCCCGCAGCGAGCGTGCATGATAGCCTACTACAGTCATGGCTCAAGTTCTGAAGCCATTCTCGCGCAGCATCAGCCCTCACCCTTTCGGGCCACATTGATGTTCTCACATGCCGTTGATGCATCCTGGCCCGGACAAAACTACCACATTGGTGAGGCTTGCAGATTCCTCGGACACTCGATCATGCCAGTTGTTGAAGGGCTGAACAACTAATCACGGGGCTGGCCTCTATTCGAGATGTTGGCCATCGTCGACTGGACGAGTCCTCCACCGGATCTGACCGGCACCCAGCCAAAAGGACCGGTTCAAGTCTGACATGCATCCGGACAGCAATACTCCAATAACGCCGGCTGCTGGTATCGGCTTACCCGAGCCCCCAACGCGTAGATTCATTAAATTGGTCAAATCACAATCATACTCGCATGATGCCATGATACTCTTGGCTCCAGAGACTGATCAGGTCTCTTACGTGCTACTTTACACTTTGAATTACAACTTAAATCTGCTAGGAAGCGGGTTGAAAAGTTTCGACTTCTGGGAAGGGCTACCTTGTTGCCGGGTAAACAAACCGTCGTTTTCCCTCTTCAGCCGAAAACCAACAAACGACTATGTTTGCTTGCCACGTAACGTTACTACCCAGGCTGTATTAGCTGATTGGCGACTTGCTGACAGTGCATTATTGCGATGTTGTTAGATTTCTGCAGGGACTGTGGGGTTGTCAGCATCTGACGGAAGCTTCACCGCCTACCAAGAGATTTACCGCAGCACAATAACCCTCCGTCGAGTTACGGCTGCAGGCGGATGCAAGCTTCAACCAATAGTGTTCTTGTTTGCCGTATTTACAGTTTATTACCGCGTCATGTACCGTGAAAGATGTACGGACGAACTGAGGGACTCGATGTGCTGTGCCAGGGTTCTCAGGGGTATAGAAAGGGGCATGTCCAACACAGTCCGACGCCATTGGTACAGAGCCGTTACTCGAACTCCGTCATTATCCGTCATTCCACGATACAGACGAGGTCAGGTTTGGTCCAAATGGAATTACGCATATTATACGGAGAAGGAGCATCTGCATAGTTCCGCACGCACGTCAAGCCCCATGTCAGGCGAAGCAGCGGGATTCGAGTAGAAGAGCATAGCCTGCTTTGCTGGCAATACAACATTGGAGAGTCGTGAGAAGCTGTCCCGCGGTCATCCTGTATGGGGCACATTCGTTCAAAACCATCCCTGTCTGTTTTCGAGATAGGCAACTTTGAAATTCCAAAGGTCGGACCATCTGCAATCTAGTACCCCAAAAGCATATTATCATACAAACGCCACAGACTCGCCCAGCCGTTGACTTACAATAACTTCCCGTACGTTATCCTCAGCCGCACACGCCAAATCGTCCGACTCGCCGTTATACAGTCGCTAGTCGGTCAAGGGAGGACGCTCCCCATTGGCTGCCATGCGTTGTTTTTGGGAACCACACCCCCCAAAGAATGCATGACACCGCATACCTCGTCCTCCATCCGCTCACCTATTCTCCATGATTCTACATCACGAGATTGCGCCATCATGTGATGGGGAACCGCAATCGAGATTTAGGAGTAGCATGTTTGGGTTAACACGGAAGATGTTCAAACAACCACAACGGGAAAGGGGAAGGGGGGAGATCCCTGTTTAGCGAATGGAACAACAGAAGGAATTCAATGACGACAAGACTCAGATACCTTCGAAGCAAGAGAACCCGCCGGCGTTTCGAGACAGGCGGTTTACATATCTAATTAAACAGGAAACCTGACGCCACAGCTCTTTGAGTGGACGAACGGGCTTTCCCAGCCGCCAAGCTTGCAGCCAACCGGGGGCCGGGCAACATGCAGTCGACGATAAGGAAACATGCCTCGAAGCCTGGAGCGGTCCATCTAGGTAACAGCCTGCGCGATCTCAGAGGTTCGACGTGTGACGAGCGAGCAACGGAAGACCCGGTGTGTACACAACCCAGTCACACCTCGCGGGAAGGCCCTGGGCAGGTCGATTCCACCGTAAGCAAGCACGACGGCGAGAAAAGGAAGGGCAGAGAGACACGGCGCCTCCCCTTGGGTCTCGGCGGGGCGCTTGGGTGCAGCTGAGTGATTCCCGCCATCTCACACGGGATGCCGCAGTCTGCGACGGATCTATCGAACGGACAACAACACGACGTGCCTGGACGAAAGGATGCGAGCAGCCGCACCAAACATCTCAGGCTCCCTCGAGAAGCACGCAGGATATATTACCACTAATGACATGCAGGCGGCATCTCGTTTCCTACCTCCATCGCCCGATATCATGTCTCGTCTCAGAGTCTGTCACCGCAGAACACGTGTAACATAACCCCTACGAACGGGCCGGCTTAGACGCTCTGGAAAAGATCGGACCATCGGAAGCTCGTTCGTTCGCCCCTGGCCTCGAAGACGCCGGGAATTCTGGCTTGCCCCATGCCTCCTTGCCGCCTACCCACACCAACCCTTCCCCCTCCGCTCCGACCTCCAAGACGTCTCCCTTCTCACGTGGCTGGCTGGCTGGCGAAGTCTCGGATAGCGTTGGGGGCCAAGGGCGGATGCCAAATCCCATGTCCCGGGCAGAAATCGCATGGTCGACGTGGGCAGACGGAGTGTGATCCGAGGAATGCAGGCGAACGAAAGACTCCGGACCAGTCCAGCCAGCCATGGGGAAAATGTGAGACATTAGCTGATGGCCAAACTCAGCCGTCCACGAGCCTGTCTGCCGAGATGTGCCGCGAGACTGGCATCTCGAATGACGCTGCGGCTGATCCCCCAGAATGCCGGGCTGGACGCGGGCGTCTCGACGAGGCAGAGACCCCGCTTAGCCTACCCACCTACCTTACCTCGCCGCACGGCACCTCGTGATCTCGACCGGAAACCGCCCATATGAACCGCCCGTCCTCTCGTTGAGGTCTCGAAGGTCGAGCACAGAACCCCCGGAATCCTGTGTCAAGTCGCAGCCCGCCGTCGTTTCCTCGCCATCCGATACCGTCTCCTCACGCAGATTGTCGACGAGAGCCCTCATGTGCCCTCTTCCAGCCGTTGGGAACCAGCGACCGACCTGCTCTGGAAAGGAACCAAAGGAACACCTGCAAGCTCGACCTCCAGCAAACCAGTACGACCAAACCCCCCAAAATCTAGCCCGGCCCATAACCTCTCCCGCCCAGCCAAGCTGCTGCGCGCAAGGGAACAAACAAGCGACTCACTTCCTTGCCGTGTCACGTCACTCCTCTCCTCTCCCCCCTCCCGGTCCAAAAATGGACCGCATCTCGGCCTGCCCACACTTAGCCGCACCTCGCATACACACCACCACCGTCGCCGTCACCCACCACGCAACCTACCCCCTTGCAAGCCTCGCCTCGCGTCCTCGTTGACAGGGGACTGCGGCATGCAAGAAAACTGCTGCAGATTGGCAGCGATTCTGTACACTACGGGTACTATGTACGACCAACCAAAGTACGTCTTCGTTGGTTCAAAAAGTACCCTTGTTTGCCCACCGTCGTGACTCGCCCAAAACCCTCCGTACCTCTTCTTGGACCCTTCCTATAAGCGTACGCTAACACGGGTGACAAAGCTGTCGCTCCCGTGTCTGTACCAAACTCTACCTCCCACCCTGTCCCCTCTTCCTCATCACAGTCCCATACCAAGATAACAAGCGTCGTTCTGCCTGCGCCTGCTCAAATGGCCCGGGTTCTTCGGCAGCATGGTCTGGCCTAGCCTGACCCTGTCCGCTGTGACAGCAGCGGCTAGAACATCAGCACCTCGGTCTGGGCTCTTCATGGGCCCGTTGTGGCCTCGAAGCTGCTGCTCAAAGCACGCGTTCCCTCAATCCAGGATCTGGCCCCATGCTCCTCCGGTGCCGTCCTCCCATCCCGTGCCGACCAAACTTGCTGCAGCATAAACTCTCGTGGCTTCCCACATCAGACAATCCCAAACGAACACATATCCTCTCGTCCTTCTTTCCTTGCTCTTGCCACCATCCAACAGGACCATCCTGTTCTATCTTCGGGCTCTTCCCCATATCTGTCGATCTCCCGCCCATCTTCAGATCTGCCAGCACATCAGGATCCATCCTACAACCCCTCCGATACTGTGACCCCACAGCCACGTCGGGGACGGAACGAGGAACAGTGGCTTGTGAGAGTGCACGACCATCTTCACGAACCCTTCCCTCGGGCGGATCTCAGGCGTCCCTTCGTCCCAAAACCACCAAAGAAAAAAAAGGGAGGGGGAGAGGGAGAGTCCCAACGGGCGCGGTGGGCCAGGAGGCGCAGCCGCACCCCTCGGACGAAATCCCCGAACACCCACATCTCTCCGGAACCTCGTGGTAGCGCAGCGTTGCGAATGGAAACGTTCCAGACCCTTCCGGACCGCTTGGCAGGGACCCCAGCACATCAGTCCATCAGCGCCACTATGCCGGGTCCAGACCGTCATAGACCACCCGTGCGTGCGGGGGTACCGCAGCACACCAAACGGGGGCTGGATGCCATCCCTCCAGTCAATCCGGTCGGTCAACCAACCCAAACCGTCTCCTGCAACTGTCCGTCTACCGGTATCCATCCCCGCATGGATTGAGGGTCCAGCACACTCGCGCCTGTAGGCAACCCTGGCAGGACCATTCTGAGGATCGGGTATCGAGCATGCAAACGGTAGAGGGCTACGGAGGCCCGGAAGCCGGAAGGGCGTGTGGGTGGTGTACCTACTGTACACTCCCGCGTCTTGTTCATACAGGGCCCTGGTGGCAGCGAAGGGAACACTGACGGCTGCAGGTCCGGGCGTCCCGCGTTGGCAGCAACCTACACCACCGTCAGAAGCTTCGCGTCGTCACGCAGCGTTGTGATTTGAGCGCGTTCAGTCTCTTTCATCTCCCATCGGATCAAGTTGCGCAATGTGGTAATGTATATTGACGAGGAACATATGCCTCGTGTAGGTGACTGCAGACCTCTTTTCGAATTGGCCATGTACCTCCCTCCATGGTCCATGGACGCGAACCCAAAACTCCCTCAACTCCAATCACGAAATAAATAAAAAACGAGGTCGAGAAGCTGTCTCGAGCCATGCTTTCCGATTGTCATCCATGTTGGCGCCGGTGGACGACATGTCCTATCGTGGGACATCGTTAGTCGCCCCTTCTCGGCGAACGCATATTCGCCATGCAACACGAACCTAACCGAGCAATCCTCCTCCTCCTCCCGCACCATATACCGCGGGGTATAACCCCCTGCCGACATATTCTCTAAAGACCGACAACATGAGAACTTCGCGTGCGAAGGCCGTATTCGCTGATCGTGGGCGGGCAATAGGCCCCCAGCCCGTCCAAGACGCGCGTCCTATCGTTTCTAGCCGACAATGGCCGAGCGGATGACGGCACCTGGCACGTACACACGGGGAGACGTAGGCGTACGCTGAGACACATCATTGTGGGACGCTGTTCAAGCATATCCGCCTTGAGGCCCGTACAACCTCTGTCGCTTCTCCGGCCGGTCATCACCGACAATATGTTCAGGCACACGCATATGCTGCATTCCAGGGGGCATGTTTTGGAATGTCGGCCGTTGAGCCGACGTTGGTGTGATGACCATCTGGGCCGTGTTCGCCATAGGGTACCCAGTTTCGATGTTTGTCACGTTGGGGGATGGCTGGTGTATTTGTGCGGGCGAGTGCCAGGAAGCCGTCGTCGCGGGCGACTGGCCAGGCGTTGAGTCGAACTTGACTTGGGGGTTCATCGGGGGCACACTCATGCTGTTGGCGTGAAGCTGGGCAGCTCCGTGGCCCACGGCCAGTTCATCCGGCGGCGCGTTCTTGAGAAGATGCGGCACGTGCTTCCGGAGAATGCGCAGCATGCCGTCCTTGGTGAACGGTTTCGCCAACACATCGTTCAGACCTGGAAAGGATGCTTGTCAATGGCTGCCCACGGCTTTGAAATCATCGAAAAACTCACTCCAGTTGAAGTAATGACTGATGTCTTCAGGTCGAATGTTTGAGGTCATGGCGACCACGGGAACATCGGGATGGACTTCGCGGATCAGCTGCGTCGCGGATACACCGTCCATCTGCGGCATCACAATATCCATGAAGATGAGGTCGAAGTGCCCGGACGGCACTTCCTTGCATCTGTTGACGGCGTCGATGCCGTTTTCCTGTCGCCCATTAGCAGCCTTCCTCGAGAGGGTCCGCCGCCACCAAAAGCGGGCGTGGAGACGGTGCGACTTACAGCCAGTTCTACGATGCACTCCATTTGTGTCAAGAATTTGGAACCGATCCTTGAGCAAGTCCTGTCGTCCTCAACCAGGTACACCCTCGGCTTCTTGGAACCCCAAAGACCCTTGTCGTTGGAAGGCGGGCGCGGCGGCGCGGCAGCGGCAGGGGCTGGCGTGGCTGGTCCGGGTTCCGGCTTGACGACGGCCGGCGCCTGGAAGTCATTCATCGGCAAAGAATTCAGAGTATACGGGATGTTGTTGAAGTGGTCCTGGGACAGCGGGTCGATGCCTACATTCTCGCCCACGGGATACACCAAGTGACGCATATTCATGTGCTCAGGAAGCATAGGCGGCATTCCAGTATTTCCAGGCTGGAACATGAGGGACGAGGCCGAGTCTGGCGGAGAGCTTTGCGCATACATGCCGTTCAGTCTCTCCAGTTCTCGGTCCACCATGCTGTTCGTCGTCACGCTTGACAGGAGCTCTCTTGCTCGTCGCAACTCGGGCGCTTGGTCATCGATGGCCCCGCCGTTCATCTGTGGGTTCTGGCCATGGTACCTGGGTCCTCTCATCCTGTCCTCGGCATGCGACATATAGTTGAGCAACTCGTGTTGCGACTGTCTCTGGGCGTCGATTATCTTGTGCATCGTGTGGACTTCATGAACAAGCGTCTTGTTGGTCCGTGACATTTCAGCAACCTGTTCCTGCAGTGCCTGGACCTGTTGCTGTTGGGCGAAAAGGGTCTCCTGGAGCAAATTGATGGACTGGTTGGTGGTGAACTGGTCTTCCGTCTGCTGGGTCTTCCGCTGCGCAGGAGCCTTTCGTCTGATGTTGTCCAAATTGTCCTTTCTATCAGCCCGGAAGGCCGAATGCTTGAACTCCCACGCCTGTTTGCCGTATCAGCAACATGGCCTCGGCCGTCAACTGCATCATCTCCTACCTGCTTGCCGTACGGCGACTCATTGTTCTCGTCGTTGCGACGCAGCTTGTGGAAGTCGTACTTGTTCAGCTGTCGGACGAAACTCGAGAAGTTGCTGTGCTTGAAATGTTTTGGGAGAATATCATTAGTAAACTTGTCGGTCTGCGAACGAGTTAGTCATCCGTCGTCTCTTCCGCATAGCGTGAGTGCGACAAACCTCCAAAATCACGAAGGTGTCGCCCTCGTTTCCCCATCTGACGATGTTCGCGTAGGCCGGATCCTCCAGCATCCTGTCACACGTTAGCCACTGGCAAATGTAGGCGTGTAGCGAGGGGTCTTCGAACTTGTAGAGTTTGCGCACCTGCGCGCGGAAAGTTAGCAAGGAGAATCGAACCAGCACCAAGCTCCACGAACTGCCATGGACTTACAAAATCGCTGGAATTGCTGCCGCCGCCCTGGGCGGCGACGGTGTCGGGCTCGGGCATGATGGGCGCCGAGGTTGAAAGATGAGGCCGAGAGACAATGTGCGCTCGTCAGGTCAATCCAACGGCGTAGGTGACGATTCGAAGCCTTGCAGACTCGTTCGATGGGTGCTCTCGTCGACACCACAAATCGCCGCCGCCAAAAGTGCGTACCAAGTTGCACAACGGAATAAACGTTGGCAAAATAAAATCTCTTCTTGGTTTACAGGTCGTTGCAGAACAACTTGTGAGAGCCTATACGGATCCAGCGGTTTGGAATCGAAACTGGCGTGAGGCGACGACAAGCCAATCTCACTAAAGCTTTGGCAGCAATGTGCCCGTATCCGGTTGCGGTCGCCTGAGGGAATGGAAGCTAAGATGTATAGTAGGGGATCTAAGACAGCAGAGCGTGCAAAAATATGCAGCCGGTGGTGAATCGTCGGATATGCCCCGATCGGTACGGTACGGTTCGGTAGAATCGAGGGAGGGCGTTGTCGCGAAAACAGGTCGTCGGCTCAATTGAGCAAGAGGCTCAGGTTTCGCGCGGAGTTGGTGGTCGAGAAGACGAGATCTGAGAAACTGGGAACTGGCGCAGGGCACCAGATGGGTGATGGATGGCAGGCCCGACGTGGAGAAACAAGGTCTAGTGCTTGTGCTTGGTGCTGGTTCTGGTTATGCTCGCTCGCTGCTGACTGGTTCGTACGAAGGACTGACTGGGACCCAAGCCGACTAGGGAGAAGGAGGTACGGGGACGGGGACGGACTGGGGTGTGGGAAGGGGGCAAGGATGAGGGGGTGTGGTGGTGACTTGGGTGGCCCGACAGGGAATGGGGTGAACTGGATATGCTTGGTTGCTTGCCCTGCTCCGGTGGTGATGGAGGAGGAGGTGCGGCGGTCACGGTGCGGTGGGATATGCGATGCAGTGCGGTGCTTGGAAGTTGACGTGCAAAGGCGGTGGTGGTGCTAAGGTAGCGTGGCGTGCTGCTGATGCAAGTAGCTGCTGCTAAAAGGGACGAATGGGCTCTCTGGTACGATACCAGAGAGGGGCCGAATGGCAATTGGTGCTACCGTTCGCGCTCGTGCTGCCGCTGCCGCTGC
>JAIMZG010001702.1:0-25780 GCA_020466075.1 Colletotrichum coccodes
AGTCTCGTCTCTCTCTCTCTCTCTCTCTCTCTCTCTCTCTCTCTCTCTCTCTCTCTCTCTCTCTCTCTCTCTCTTTCTCTCTCTCAAGCATAGCTGTCTTTCCCTTCCAAAGCCTAACTCTAACCGATACTACAGTCCTCATGCAAGTTCCCTCAAACATGATCGTCGGCAAGATCAAGTGGCCCGGGGTGTACATCTGCGCCGGAATGGCGGCCTGGGGCGTCATCTCCTCCCTGATGGCAGTGGTGCACAACTATGAGGGCCTCCTAATGGCGCGCTTCTTCCTGGGGTTCGTCGAGGCCATCTTCTTCCCCGGCGCGCTGTACTTCCTTTCGCTTTTTTATAACCGCAAACAGTTTGCTTTGCGGACTGCGATTCTATACTCTGGTTCGCAGCTTGGAAACGCCTTCGGTGGCCTGTTCGCTATCGGTATTCTGAACTTGGACGGCGTCAGGGGCCTTGCGGGTTGGCGATGGGTATGTGCGCTTTCCATAGAAGGTCTTTCGAACCTTTCTTGAAGCCATGGCTGACAACTCTCTCCAGCTATTTTTGTTTGAAGGCGTCATCACTGTCGGCCTGGCCATCCCCTTTGCATACATCTTGCCCAACTCGAACAAGAAGATACCAACTCTCACACAGCTTGAGTGTGAGTGGGTGCAATACAACTTCGCCGCCGACCAGGGCCAAGAAGACGACTCGAACGAGGTCACCGCCCTTAATGGCTTTCTAATGGCCGTCACGGACCCCAAGACGTGGATGCTGATGGGAATTCTCTATTCCGTAAGCAGCCTCGCTCCTCTTTGAACTCTAACGAATGCAAGAGACCGAATCCTAACCAGACGTGCTTTCAGACCTACATTGTCGGCGCCGTGGCAAACTTCTTTCCCTCCGTCGTCGGCGGCCTCGGTTTTTCCCGCACCATGACCTACGCCCTCACTGCGCCCCCTTTCATTCTGTGTGTCTTCACCATGCTCCTTAACGGCTTCCACTCGGACCGCAAGCAGGAGCGGTACCTGCATATCGTCATCCCCCTCTGCGTCACCCTCGTCGCCAACGTCATCGCCGTCTCGACCATAAACATCGCCGCTCGCTACGTCGCCATGATGCTGCTCCCGGGCTCCTTCTACGCCGCCGCCGTCGTGGTGCTGTCGTGGATCACCGGGAGCCTGTCGCAGCCCTCGGTCAAGAGGGCGTCGGCGATCGCGTTGATCAATGCCATGTGCAACACGCCGAACATCTGGGGAAGTTATCTGTACTACGGCGCCCCAAGGTACATGACAGCGTTCATCGTGAACATTGCGGCTACGGGGCTTGCGATCGCGTTTGCGACGGGGACGAGGATTTGGCTGAGGAGGATGAATGCCAAGCTGGAACGGGGCGAGGATGTCGGTAAGCATGGGCCGACGCAGGCGCAGGTTGCGGGAGGGTTCAGATACCTCATCTGAGTCCTCTGGATTATGAAATTTTAATATTCCCGGCGACAGACTTGGGTATTTGATAAAGCTATACCCGGCATATTACCAAGAAGTCATTTCCATAAGCGGAAGCAAAAATATATTACCAACAAGGTTGACGCATGCCGCAATCATGTCGTAAGAAGCGCATATCTCATCTTGGGGAAGCCGTGTCGGCAGCAGATAGAGTGAGGTGAGTTCGTAGGATATTGCTACGTCTGTCGTGTCACGCCAGTCTTGCACAAGTGGCCAGAGCATCTTCAAGATCTGCATTTAGATGGCAACCAGGCACTTTATTCATGATTGGAACAATAATTTTATATCGTTATTCGCATAAGTAAAGCTTGGAAGAGGCGTTTTATAGGTAGGACCTCTTACGCCACCTTCTTCTTGGCCTAACTACAGCATTACCCTGCCTGTAACCTCCTTCTCTGCACGCTCACTATTAACCATCTCGGGCACAAGTTTCTCCAGGCTTTCGGCCCCCGCAAGCGCCATATTCGTCTCCAATTCATGTCTCAAGATCTGCACCAACCGCCTTACGCCAGCCTCTCCGTACCCGGCAGTCATCGAGTACAGGAACGGCCTCCCGATCCCCACAGCTGTCGCGCCGAGCGCCAGGGCCTTGAGGATATCCGTCCCGCGTCTGATGCCGCCGTCGACAAAGATCTGGAACTTGGTCCTCATATCCGGAGCGAGGAGATGCGGCGCGTACCTCCTGATCTCGAGGAGCGTCAACATGGGCGCTTGGGCCGTATCCTGGGACCTCCCCCCGTGATTCGACAGCACGACGCCGTCCACGCCATACTCGTGGGCGATAAGCGCGTCTTCTACGGACTGAATGCCTTTGATCACAATGGGAAGCGACGTCGTCTCTCTGATCCATTCTAGATCATCCCACGTCAGTCCGGCGTTCAACAGTCCGGACGCCGTCGCCTTGGCCACGCCGCTGGGTTCTGAAAAAGGCTCGTCCCCGACGGTCAACCGCTCATCCCGCTCGCGCTTCCCGATAACGGGCGAGTCGACAGTCACGAAAATCGCTCGCGCGCCCAGGCTCTCGGCTCTACGGATCGTAGTCTGTGCCTTCTCCCTGTTCCGGTCCACATAAAGCTGAAAGAGCAGTGGCTGTGCCTCGCTCACCCTCGCCCCGAAGATGGACCCAAGTGACGCGCTCGGTTTGGTTGGCATACAGTACAGAATACCCTCCTTACCCGCCGCCCTCGAAAGCAGCGTCTCGGCTTCTGGGTGAGCGTACTTTGCCTGGCCCGTCGGCGAGATGTAGAAGGGCAAAGTGGACGGGAGGCCGAGGATGTCGGCAGACGTGGAGATGGTGTCGACGTTTCGGAGGATCCGGGGCCGGAGGGCGAGTTTGCGGAAGACGCGGCGGGAGTCGTGGAGGCTTCGCTCGTCTTCCGCACCGGAGCAGTAGTAGGCCCATCCCATGGGCGAGAGGTACTTTTCCGCGACTTTTTCGAAGTCGTCGACGTTGATGATGGCGCCCAGGTGCGGGTATGCGGGCTTGGGCTTCTCGGGCTCCGTTGACGACGGCTCTTGCAGCTTCGGGAGAGTTGAGGGGTCCACGGGCCCGAGACAGCGGTCTGGGGAGAGCGTTTCTGTGATGAGGTCGGGGTTGTGAATGGAGTCGTAGTCCTCCGTTGCGTCCCGGCCGGCGCAATTGATGATGATCTTTGCGCCGCCGGGGTGCTCATCCAAAAAGTCTGCACAATGTCAACATAGGCTACTCGAGCTGGAGATCGGAGCCGAGCGTACCTGTCACGTCCCATACTTGGCCGTGAACCACGACCCAGCATGAGTCTTTGGTGTTGTTCTTTGCGACTTCCGTACCGCTCACGACCATTGCGATGGCAGTTGAGTTTCACAACCTGTTGATAGGTCGAGGTAACAGAAAGGTGGGATAACCTGGGCGTCATTCACGACATGGAGTCTCCAACGTCGTTCGAGCAGATGGTCCGCTTTGAAACCCGGGGTGTAGCGCTTCTGGTCTGGCAAGCAGGACATGTTTTACCCCACGGAGGATCCACGGGTGTGAATCAACGACTCCACCGCTTCACGAGGTGAACTTGAGGGATGCCGGTGGGGGTCAGTCATGGAGTGGTGAATCGCGCCTCTCTCGTCCCGGCGAGAATCTTTGGACTAGCGGACTCCAGTCCAAGCCAATTATCCTCCTTCATCGACGCATTCGAGCTATCTCGATGATTTTAGTTAGCTGCTCTATGTCAGTAATGCGGTCGTCGCGAGCCAAGTGTCCCCCACCGAAGTTAGCGTGCTTCTTTCTCCTCACGACCCCACGATAATAACCCCACGGAAAAGTGGTGCGGCTCCGCCAGAATGATATCCAATTCGTCACGTACACGATGGGCTGGGAGGTGAGGTCGCTCCTTCGCTGGGTCACTGCGGAGAAGTCCCCGGAGACCGCCTCGAGAGGCTCGGGAGTTGCCCGGGGCCCCGGGATAAGCCCCTGTTGGTGGCTGACTCGTTCATGCGGGGGAGTTCAGGGCATACGGCCTGAGTGTTCACGGAACCGTCTACCCAGCAGGGACTTGGCCTCAGCTTCACAGTGCCCAATGGTGTTGAGGGACTGAGCATGTTTCTGGTCTAGATAGACGATAGAGTACTGTTAATGTTTATACAGGAATGAGCAACTGGAAGTATGCAGGCCTTCCTTGATCGTCGCTGGAAGTTCGCTGACGGCTTGAGATCGAGGACCGCGAGTCTCGAGGGCCTCTCCAACTTCCAGTTACGGTTATGTAAGAATGAGGGGAACTCGCTCAAGCCTGTCCAGAAACGTGAGAAAGCACGATCGAACTGCATGCCCGGCCCCTGAGTTGCGACGACTCACAAACCTGATTCCTTCGCCTTGTTGGACTCGGACGCGTTTACCGTCATCATTGTGGAGATCTTTCGAACCCCCACAGAAGAAGCTGGAGGCGGCCCCCACGAGTGGGGGAGACCGCTCCTTGAAGCCGAGCAGTCTCAGCCTTCCGAACTCTTCCCCGGCAAATATCCAGAGGACCATTACGACGGCGTTGGACTCTTTTCTGGACTGTTAAAGTGGAGTTGGTAAGCAGATGTAATCTTTGTTGTTCATTTGTGTCTAGTGTTTAATCGGAAATACAGCTAGACAGATTGAGGAGGGGCTTTCATTCCCAGTGCCATCTTCAAATTGGGCATGGGTTCTGACGGATAGAAGCAGCCATTGTGCTTCACAAAAGGCCCTACTGAGAACATATTGAATTGAACTTGAAAATGTTGAGAAGCTAAACCCATAAATTCATAGCAACCGGGAGTGACAATACGTGGCTTCACCAACGGAAACGTCCAGCATAAACGGGGTTGTCAGCGCCCCCAAACTTCAAAAATAATGAAATGTGTAGGTGAATGAATATTCGACATACTGTTCTCACATGTTTTTCAAGCAGATTCTTCCTTAAGCTTAGTGACCGCGTAGAGGACCAGTAGTCTTGGAGATACTCGGCTTGCAGAAACCATGTTAATGCCACCATGTGAGTTTAGTGCGGCGGGATCATTCGCTGTACTAAGGTCGCGCGATTGGGGCGAGTGTCAGCAAGCATACTGAGCAGAGTATCGTTATTGGTGGTTCCCGAAGTCTGTTGGCGGGATATATTTGGGTTAGCGATACCTGCCACACCTCGCATTCATACGTATTCCTTCCTGGAAATCAGCTACCACGCGGCTATTGTTGGATTGATGGATGTGACCAGTCCTGTGGGATACTGCTGAAGACTTTATCCTTCGGTTATTGCGCGGTCATGGTTGGCTCGGCGATTGCCAGTGGTCGGCGAGTAAGTTAACGCCCAGTGCAATAATAGCCCCTACCGGTTGGGCTACATCGTAGATCGGCATTGGGGCGATTATTAAACACCACATAGTAGACCTAGAGCTTAGGAAGTATCCGCAACATATATTAAACCTTTCGGCTGGGTAGGGCTACGCGGGAGCCCAGCATCAACATATTAATGCAATACAGGAGTTTAAGATCACCTGCCGCTATGGTATCACTGCGTCTGTTTTAAAAGACTGGCCAGTAGAGCCCGATATCGTCCCATCCGCCATCCGTAGTATCATCTATAGACCAGTGCCAAGTAGGATTGCTGACTCTTTTCCGGGTCCTCGCACAATCGAAGAAGACAATGGCCGTCAAATTCATTGCCGTTCTCGTAAAAACAGTAGGCCCACATATGAGTTGGGTCCACGCCAAGGAGCGTGCCTTTGGGAACAAGCATTTCGTTGGACAGCTGGAAGTCTTCCAGAGCAATGAGGCTGAGGAAACCTAAGCAGTAGGCCGTACGTTGGTATTGGAATGTTACAAGCGGAGAAGAGCACGGATGCTACGAACAGTTGGCAACGGGGTTCATCCGCTGGGTCTCTTTGAGTACGCTATGCATCAACCCGAGACCGAATAGGCCTGCGTTGCTCAGAACATGGGTGCCAAGGACGCTTATGACCTCTTGACGTAATGACTCGATAAGTTCTTAATGCCCAGAAAGAGCGAGCAACGTTTCCTCAAGCAGGTCTGCAGTGGTATGAATAGCGACCGTGGCTAAGCTGATGGGCCGTGGCCATGTCGATATCCCTGTCAAGCGAGCTCAATGCTTCATCGAAAGCATATTCTGCATCATCGCCGTTCTTCTGTGCACGTTTAACCTCAGCCTGGTGTTGCTCTAGTATGGGCTTGATTACCCGGCGACAGTTCACAAGATCTCGTCGCAGCAACCAGCAAGGAGGGAGTATCCACTGCACGAGGGGCTTACTCCATGTGGGAAAAGATCTCAAGGTAATACTGGCAATCAGGAAGTGTTTTGTAACTGCCGATATGGCTTGCTTCCGTATGGGCGTCAGAGTTTCTCGGCCAGAGAAAGAAAAGCTCCGCGAGGTTATCGACCTGGCCAAATACGCCATCACGATAGTGAACGATCTCCACAGTTGGCCATCTTGTGACACCCAGTTCCAACCCACCGTTCAATGCTGTAGCCGTGCTCATGCGCCATGCTGGGTACTCTGAGTGCGAGGCTTTTCAGGCATTGTACAGCAAGCAGGCTGAGCTAGAGATAATCGCCTCCTCGAGATTCTGCGGAAGGAAGAGGGTGGTAGATTGCCAGAAACCCGGAGCTGCACGTTTCAAATGCGCAGCAGGCAGTGTCAGACTCGGAGCTCTGGAGTATCTTCACGACTAGGTACCTGTCCAAATCGGATCTTCAGCAACCGGAGGTAGAGTTCGTGGATGGCAAGCTCAGATGCATGAGTAAGAATGGAGAGGGTAGCGATAATGGATCCGAAGCTATGGTGTCAGCGTCGAACGAGGTTGAAAAACACTTCGCGTCGCTGGAGGTCGTTTCAGTCGTTGCCACTTCACCTCCTTTGACCCCCCCATCCTCGTCTTCTTCTGAATGGGGAGGCAAAATCCAGATCAAGGCCGATATCTCAGTCAAATAGGCTGGCTGTGACAGCCGAAAGAATTTTTTGTCTCCCCAATATAACAATTGCAGGAGGATGAAGGCAGTACTGCCAGATGGCCCGGACTTCTTGACATATGCTGCCCCCGTAGCGGCTGCTCCAGATCACATAAGTATCCTGCGCCGTGTAGTCGCCGAGAGACCCGAGAAATCTAACCATCAGCTCTTGCAACCAGGCTGCCAAGGCACCGTTCAAATACATTGCCCACTGCCCTCCAAAGGCGTCCGCGGCACCTTCATTGACACGCTCAACTGGTGGCTTGCAGTCCCTGAAGACTCATTGCGCACGGTAAAAACCATCATCAGCATGCTCCACGACTCCTCAATTATGTACGCTGGAATCTCTTCAATTAATAATTAGGGGCGGAAACACTAATGAAGAGGTTTTCAGATTAGATGATACTGAGAACGACTCTACGGTTAGAAGAGGAAGCCCTGCCACGTATGCGAGATACGGAACGGCTCAGTGCATCACCGCGGCAGGCTACATGGTTTTCATGGTACTGACAGAGCTCCAGAAGCTTCAGAACCCGGCAAAAACAGCCATACTCATTGGTACGTACGACTTCGCAATGCACATATGTTGAATAGCGTATCAAGCAAGGGCCTAACTCTTGTAAATATGAAACCACAGAGCTTGAAAGCCTTTTCATCGAGCAGAGCGAGGACCTTACTGGAAACATCAAGTCGGATGCCCTTCAATCGAAGATCATATGGAGATGATCAATAACAGTAGGAGTTCACCTATATCCTGGCACAATCTTCGGACGATCCACATGCTAACAGGGTTTGCCTGGAAACTGGGGGCTTCTTCCGGCTATGTGTTCGCCTTCTGCAGGCAGAATCAACCAGGAGTGAGTCTATATTAGCGGTTTCCTAACATTTAGATGGCAGATCAACTGATGCAATGATGCCAGCGTACTCAATCTTGACCCGAGGCCATTCGTGCGTCAGCTCAGCTTGTATCTCCAAATCCGAGACGATTACCACAACCTCGTATCCGGTCAGTTTGTCAAGCAGAAGGGCTTCGCTGAGGATCTGGATGAGGGAAAGATATCATTGATGATGATCGTTATTCTGCAGAGGGTCCGGAAGCGGCCAGAAATCATGGGTATCATGAAGCGTAAGAAGCCTGGGCCGATGTCCCTGGAAATGAAAGAGTTTGTTACAGCCGAGATGAAGAAGTCCGGTGCCTTGGAAACTACGCACAGGCTGCTTCAGTCAATTCAAGAGAATATGGTAACGGAGCTGAGGAGGTTGGAGCACGAGTTTGGCTCCAAGAACCCGACACTGGAGTTGGTTCCAATAAAGCAATGGATACCCTGATGAAGCTACAGGTTTGCAACCCTCATCAACCTGAGAGCTGAGTCGCTAGCCGCTCGTGGGTTTGAGGTTTAAACTAAGTTTTCTTGAAAGGTGTCTTGGCTTGGGTAAATCTTTTCAACAAGCAGAAAGAGCTTTCTCTGATTTTCTTGACTGTTGAACCTTGTCAATATTTTTCGGCTTTTTCGTCAGTCTACATGCATTGCCAAGTGGTTCGATTCGGCAGGAATGGCGGCTTTAGAACGAACACGCCATCAAGTTTGAAAGATTGATGTAGGCTGCGACTTTCAGAAAGGCGATAGTAGAAAAGTATTGAGGTTTTATGTTAAAGGGAGTGGCTGATGGATCAGAGCGATAAACAAAGAGATAGGATTGTTGCTACTGTAATGTTCTTCCAGGGCACCGGACGCTTGGTAGGAAGTGGGAGAGAAGATAAATGTAAGCCCAGTTACGGACGTCTGCTTCGATTCAAGAAGGGAAGGTAAGGAAGCTATCTCGCAAACTGGCCAACGAGGAAGGCTCCGAAAAGTCCTGTTCGGAGATCATCATATCATGATGCCTTGTGACAGCACGTTGCGTTGCTCCAATGCAGCCATCTCATTCAGCTGCTCTCCTAAATGTAGCAGCCCTGATCCTGGCTTGAGAATGCTGCAGGTGAGCTAGGGTGACCAGGTAAGTTGATCCCAGCAACAGTGATAAACCTTACCACCCCAGACCCCATTTCTCGCTTCTAGGAGCACAACGTCGGAAGAGACTTCCGAATCTGTGTCAACTTGCTGCTTAATCCAGGAAACAGGATGGAACGAAACTCCGAAAGAGATATTACTTAAGCCTGCAAGCCCGCGATATAGCTAGAGAATCGTCATTCCGCTGCTAAACTTCGCACGTATTCTGGAAAACTGAGGAGCGCTTGGATTCTTAGGAGTAGATATCATCAAGTGGCAGTACAACAGGCTCTATCCAATGCCATCCATCCATAGGCTGTCTCTTCGCAACGGCTACCAATGATTTAACTTAGCGTTGCGCCAGGCAACGTATATGCATTATGTTGGCAGATTTTCTGTTACTATTGTATTCGCTTGAGATTGACGCTACACTATTTACTTGCCAGTGAACTTCTGTCTCTAAGCCAGCTCCCGTACCGTATTAGCATTGGCGGTACAATACAGAGTGTTGTTGCTAAGGCAGCAAACAAGGTTGTCGCCATGTTGAAGTCAAGTGATTCAAACATGATCCTTCCAAATATCGGGAATGTGGCGCAGAAGAGTGACCGAACCAGCGCCAAGGCTGCGAACCCGCTGGCTGCATAGCTCTGGTAACAGTCGGTGAGGTATCCCGCCAACACGTAATCGAATTCGTTGACTGCAAACCCAACTGGTACAAGGGCCACGGTTGGGATGATCCAGTGGACTGTTACACGTGGCGGAATCGTCCACGCAAACCACCAGAGACCTGCAGCTAGGAAGAGTGATCCAATCACGAACCCGGCAAACTTTGATTCGGGCGTGATGGGCAAAGACGCAGCAGTTCGCCTGGCGATGACGTGGCGGTCGTAAATACGTGTGATTCCGCTCAAGAGCATTCCGATACCAAGTGCTAGGAAGGGTAAGTTTTTCCAGCCATCGTCGAAGCCTAGTCGGATGTAAACCATCGGCAAGACTTCCGTGAAAAGGTAGACGAGCCCGAATGCGATTGCACTCAAAATGGTAACTAGAAACACGATCGGTTCGGTGAAAAATAGTCGGAGAGGTCGCAGGAGGTCGAGTTTCTCACGACGGGAAGCACGTGCAATCGCGTGCTGGATGTCGGAAGAAGATTTGGCTTTGGCCGCCACAACTGAAGGGCGTGACTCCTTGATCGTGAGAAGAAGTGCCGCCAAACACCCGGTAACTATAGCCGCTGTATAGAAGGCCCATTTCCTAAAGATTCAAAATCAGCTTCGCTGTCAAGGTCGGAAACAGTTTACAGGTGCCTAACCAGTGGCTGTGCGCCAATATCAAATCGCCGAATACAGGACCCGTCAAGAGACCAATATTGGCCACTAGGGCCCATAAGAACACACTCCATACCCGCGAATGGGCATCCCACATATCTTCTATGCTACCTGTAGAGACTATGGTAGGGACGGAAGAAAAGAGTCCTCCAATAAAGCGTCCGACAATGATGCCAGGTATCGTAGGCACCATACCCACAAAGACGCAGGACAAGCTGTACAAGACAGTGCTGAAGACATAGAGCTTCTTGCGGCCAAAAGACTCTGACCAAGGAGGAAAGAATACTCCCCCGATTGTTTGGCCAATGAGGTAACTAGGCTTCAAGTCAGGAGAATATAGAAGTGTATGGATTGTGGTTACACTATACGTTGAGACGAAGGCACACGTCGCCGTGACAGGACTGAGGCCAAGGTCGCGATATATGTGCGCAGCGATTGGTGCCTTGGAAAGTTAGCGCATGGCCTGCCGCGACGCTGTGGCCGAGAGACATACTCCCGTGGTGCTAATCATGGTTCTGAAAAAGTCAGTTCTGGTAATCGGAAATAGAAGGACAGATGTCTGCATACGTGAAGAATTCCAGGAAGGTAATAAGGCACGTATCGTAAATTTTCCTTGCCTTTCCCCATTCTCGGGGGTGTATATGTTGGCCTGGCCTCACGGAAAGCTCATTGTCTGAATAGGCGTCTGGATCTAGGTCCATTTGCCCACAGCTTTGAGATGGTGAAGTAAGGGAAGACATTTAGAGACAGTGGCGCAAATCACTTGCTAGGAACTCGGCTGGCCTTGGAAACTGAGCGCCCAGTAAGTCATCAGATCTAAACCCCCAGAGTGCTACTGTGTCATCTCGGAACATGCGAGACGCATATGTTTTAAGACTTTCTACATTAGAGAACAATACTGATGAGCACGCCATGGGTAGATTTTTAGTAAGCCCGCTCTCTTTCTCGCATTATCCACGAAGCATCTTTCGAATGATTAACGTTTACTCATCACGTCACCGAGCGAAAACACTATAACTTGTCGAGTATTACTATAAGAGACTCCGCTGGAAAAGCCAATTTGTCAACAATGCTCGCTTCTCATGAGTAAGTATAATCCTGTTAGTAAATGTATGGAGAACTGTTGAATAAAAAAAAGGAACATTAACCTTGGCCTGAAAATCTTGGCGCAGATCATCGCCCTTAGGAAAGAAGATAAACCAAGAGCCGGATTGAACTGCAACAAAGTTTTTTGCTCGTAACTACCATGTAAAGAATTTTCCTGGAGTCGGGTACACCGCATCCCAACGTAAATGCTAAGCGAGATGCCGGAGCGACGACACGTCCGAGGACCGACTACAGACGTCTTCATGGTAGTATGTCTGGTTGCGTCTCTAAAGCAAGAGGGTTACGAGTGGCACACGGCACTGAGCAATGGTACCGTGGTTTGTTTGCTTTCGCCGTCCTGAACCCTGGAGAACCAGAGTGCGAGTCTTTACGAATGCGATGCTGGCCAACAAATAATCTACCCAGAACAGAGCCGCGCGGTGCAAGTCTACGGGATCTACCCAGTCGACCGCCCTTGCTAGCATTGTTTTGAGAATCAATCTTGGGTCCTGCGAGTAGAATCAATGCTGTCGGATTGCTGACTGTCGCAAAGTGAATCAGGTAATACCTTGCTCACCCCGCTCAACCCGATCGCGCGACTTGAGGGCGGCTGTACCTGAACGACACAATGCCCTTGTTTAGTTTGCATCCAGCCTAGCTCGAAAAACCCCAGCCCCCTGCGCCGTTGCTTCGGACATTAAACACTCGGCTGCGCCGGCGGCGGCGCGCTCCAGCAGCCAGCCCCATTTCGTAATCTCGTTGGGAACTGGTTAATGTGTCTCCCCCTTTCGGGTTTCGAGCCCCGTGTCCGTACGTACGTGCTAGAGAAATCCTTTCACCCCGTGTCCGTAGCGATGCCGTTCGTTCTCGACCGTTTGGCTCAACCGCACAAAGACGCCTTCGGATCGCCTAAGCCCTTTACGCGCCCCCTTTTGCGCGTAGTAAGCCGCAAAGCCGCGTCATGGAGTCTCGCCAACGGAGCCCGACCCCGCTTTTGAAGACGTGTCGCACATGCGCCCATGCAAAGATCAAATGCGATCGCACACAGGACTCGGGCCTCTGCGATAGATGCCTCCGTTTGGGCAAGGAGTGCTCCTATGCCATCGCCCGCGGCCGGAGGCCACCGGGCCCGCGTTCAAGGTAGTCTCAGTTCGTCTAGCAACGGGTGATCTGCGCCGAGACTGACTCCCGAGAAAGATCCAATAAGTTGCTCCAGGTTCCCGAGCGCCCGGCCCCAAGCGTGACCGAAAGTCCCTCTGCTTCCGAGGGTCTTGCGTCTGGCCAAAGCGGGACGCCGCCGCAGGCTGCTTCCTCTTCTGGTACTGCGGGCGACCAACAGCCGCGGTCCGGTCAAGTCGGCCTTGGCGCTGAGTCTCACGATCCGTTCGAAGTTGGCTGTCTGTCCATTGCCAAGGGCCAGGAGCTTCTCGACAGGTTTCGTACGAAGCTGACGCCTCACTTTCCGTTCATCATCGTCGCGGAGTCAGATGATGTAAGCACCCTGAGGCAGACAAGACCAGCATTGTGTCTTGCGCTTCTTGCAGCAGCATCACACGACGATGTCAGGCTTCAAAGAGCACTTGGGCAGATGTTCAACGAGCTCGTAGCAACACGTTTGGTAGCAGGAAACTTTACCTGTTTAGATATTCTCCAGGGCTTGCTCGTTCACCTCGCCTGGTAATGAGGCTCTGCATTCCCCTCTCGCGTCTGCTACCGATACTAACCTCGCTTCCAGGGCCCACTTCCAGCCCAGACCGAAGAGATACTCGCAGCATCTTCATCTGGCAACTAGTATCGTGTCCGATTTACGTCTAGATAGGCCCAAGAACCCGCGGCGTTGGAACGTCGAAGGGATGAGTACTGCGCAAGACTATGTCGAATCCTTAGACGAACGGAGGACCTTCCTCGGGACATATTACCTCTCATCTTGGTGAGTCATCGCTGAATCATCACAGGTCCGCATCGCAGAGCTGACCCGTATAACTTTGTAGTACGAGCATCGTGCTTCAGAAACTTCGTATAGTTACTCTGTCAAGTTTCATAACGGAAACAGCGAATCGACTGGCTGAAACAGCCGAGTATCCAACTGATCTGTATCTGCCATACATCATCCGCTTGCAACGACTGGCCGAAGACATTGACGACATCGTCAAGAACGAATCGACCTTGGATCCCATGCAAATACAAGCAGCCGTGTCGGAAGCCAAGGAAAGGGTCGACATATTCAAGAACAGCCTAGGCTTCTCCCTAAGTGACTGTCGTAAGTGAACCAACAATAGCTCGGTGCCACTGCTAAACAACGCCCACAGCGCTTCTGGTGCCTCAGCTGCATACAATTCAGCTCTGTTTGAATCAGCTATCTCTGCCAGAGGCCCCCTTCGGGCTCAAAAACCCGCAAAATGCCCCGATGCAACGGCTGATAGCAGGCTTGTCCGAGAGTATCGTGTCCGCCAAGTCTCTCGTCAGCGTTCTTCTCCACACGCCCCCTGGACAAGAGGTCTACTTCCCCAACATTGTCTGGATCATGCTTCATTGCGGCTTCACCTTGGCTGCCCGACTCGACCTTTTGGCCGCAGACCCCAGGATAGGCTTCATGGCGGAGCATCTCCGACAGTTTGCAGATATTGGCCACACGATACGTCAGGTGGTTCTCAGGCTCGAGTCTGCAAGTTCACCAGAGCTCGACGGCAGAGGTGATCGCGATAGCTTCTATCACTTTGCCATTCGCGCAAAACGCGTCGAAAAATTCTACTTGCAGCAACAGAGGCAGTCTGCCAGCCAGCAGCAAGAATTCTCGTCTCAAAGCTTACATGTGACCATGCCCACGACTACAGCGGGCTATACAACTATGGGAACGCCAACCTCCGATTTTTCTGCCCAGAGTCAAAGTCTAGAGTATTCAGTTGCGCCTTCGATGTTTTCACAAGCGGCTGCGCCGCCGGGTGGAAACATTGCCTATCCCGAATTCATGATACCCAATTCTGCCGCAATGAACCTTAATCCGGAATATGCTCTGGACGCCATGTCTTTCTTGCCAGAATCCTTCATTCCGTTCAGGAGCTGGGGCCCCGTGATGGGCAACGAAGATGGTGGTGGAGCACAGTACTGATAGAATCCACTAAGAGCGGATCGGACGGGGGAGGGGAGTGGGTATGTCGCGACATGGTGGGCCCGGATACGGAGTCGGAAACTGGCTGCTCACCAGTTACTTGAGCACAAGGTCTAACCCAGATGCACTGAACCCACCGAACAAGTTCGGAGAAGGATGCTCGGTCGCGAGATTCTGTGAAGCCTCTCACCGCCGGGGTTTGGATTGGGATCGCCGAGAGCTTGATGATGTTGCCTGCGATGCCTGGCCTCATTGAGATCGAAGGGAGATTCCAGTCTCCGTGTCCGTAGTTGCGTATCTCTGCATTTGAACGAAAGACGATGACTTCAGTTCAGTGCAAACGACCAAACTCGGTATATATTATAGATAACAAGTTCACTGTAACGATGCACGATACCACCTTAGCACCTCAGCTCAAGCTGCAGCCCTCTAGTCCAGCAAGATCCGGGCAAGTTTCATACAAATATGCGCCAAACCATATCTTCCGTCGCCTCGGCAGCGGCCTTGTTGTCCTTGAGTCCCATTGCTGTGGCAGACATCCCGGCGTACCAGCCGTGTCCCTTGCTAAGAGCCTATTACCCTGCACCGACGATCAACAAAGATGCCAAGGCCGTCCAGTCATTCACGGCGGAGTTCACCTCGCTCTTCGACCAACTCATCAACACAGGCAGTTCTAAAGACTTCGGCGAGATCACACCAAACACCACATCTTTCTCAGTTGCATTGTTTTCCGGCTCTGCAGAGCTTGAGGACGACCCGGTCTTCTTTGAATACCACCACACAGCTCACGAACTATCGATTAACTCGACGCTCGACACCAACACCGTCTTTCCGCTCGGTACACTGACGCAGCTGTTCACTGTTTACTCGTGGCTTGTGGAAGTCGGGGATGAGCATTGGGGTGCACCGGTTACCGCATTCTTGCCCGAGCTCAATGATTCGTCATCGAACAGATTGTCTGTGAAGTGGGACGAGATCACCGTCGGCGCCTTGGCCGGGCATATGTCTGGGCTCACGAGAGACTGTAAGCACTCTAACATCATGTCGACATCTATTGGAAGTTCATTGATTGTTGCTGGATAGCCTACGCATGCACTTTGGACGAGCCTTGCAACCGTGCCGATTTTATCCAAAAGTTTGCCGCGCAAGCGCCTCTTTTCTTGCCCGATACCACGCCTACCATCTCCAACGCTGCCTTCCAACTCCTTGCACTGGCACTGGAAGCCCAGAAGAGCGGCAGCAATGAGACCCACACGTTTGACAAGATCTTGTCAACCGGGATTTTTGAGCCTCTCAACATGATCAACAGTGGTCTCCTACTACGGGCAAAGAATAAGCAGACCTTCGCCCAAGATCTGAATGCGTCGGCAGTCGGCGAGCCGGGGCAAGCAGCTACGTTCCCTGTGTCACCATAGGTCGGCAGCTAACACTTTGAAGGGCCTTGGCTATGCTCTCAACAACCTCAGATCTCGCACGCGCCGGCCACGCCATGCTCAGCTCTCGCCTCATCTCCCCGGTCGCGACCCGGCGCTGGCTCCAGCCTATAACTGATACTTCGAACCTTCGCAACGCCGTCGGCCGCCCTTGGGAGATCTATCATGCCGGTCAACGCGCGAACAGTTCGATTATCGATGTCTTCACAAAGACTGGCTTGATCGGTCACTACGCGAGCTACTTCGGCCTGGCCCCGGACTTCAACGCAGGATTTGTCATCCTCGCGCACGACACCAAGGCGGACCGTGGCCCGGATTTGAATGTCTATGCGGATATTGTCTCGCTTGCCATAGTTCAGTTGCAGAAACTTGCCGCTGCTGAAATGGCGGCGCGATATGTTGGCTCATTTGAGGGTCCCGCTGGGGCTGCCACCTTCAACATCTCAAATGACGGCCCTGGGTTGGTTGTTTCTAACCTGAGATCTGGCAAGGTTGATCTCCGCGCTGAGGTTGCCGCTGCTGCGGGCATGAAGTTGGAGAACTTGGACTTCCGTCTCTACCCAAGCAACGTGATGACCGAGACACAGCACCAGTTTGTGGCAGTCTTCCAGGACAAAAGTGCCCCTGTTGATATGGGTACACCGACTTGTATCACTTGGCAGGATGTTGGCGCTTTGGGGTCGAGTGTTGATGTCCGAGTTATTTTCGGCATTGACAAGTCTGGCCAGGCCATGAATGTCATTTTATCTAGAGGTTCTCTGGCGTTGGTGAGATCGGACTGATTCGATGCTGATTATACGATATGGACGCTTTTGCGAAATAAGAGAACGTGGAAGGTCAGTGACGGCGGTGCCAATCTTCAAGCTAACTTCCTGCTTATCCGGCCAATGCCTATAGGAACCATATCCGTGCTTCCTACAAAACCCAGCAGATATAGCAAAATTTCTGTATAGGTTTGTTGCACTAGTGAGGAACCCACATGGATATACAGGATTCAATATTCGAAGTAGGCAATTTGTACAATGTAGCACACTATGCCTCTTGCTCGGTCCAGTATCCGATTATGACAACTCATTACACACAGAGTACCTATAGGAACTTCATCAACATCTTCTATCCATGGCCTCCAAGAGGCCTAATTTACCCATATCGGCTGCTGCAAGTACAAACATGCTACCGGCAACCACTTCATTAAACCAGCAATCAATTCGCAACGTCAGTTATTAGTATTTGTGTTACCAAGGGTGGGCTTACTGCTCTCTGTCAGCATGAATCAACTGAATAAGCAAAAAACAGAATGCTGAGCTGAAAAGTTCTTTACTATCACTTTCTGCTGTAAGCGGAATTTTATGGCTCTTGCCTCTTGACATGTATGATTCAAGTTGAAAAGATTAATTAAAGCTCATTGAATAGGCGTCTGCACCTCAAGTGCAGTAAGATGTGCTTCGGATAGCAGGGCTTTGGCATCCTCCCAGGCGTCGCGTCGGAAGTTGGCAAGCTCGGGCAAGAATTTTATCAGTTCCTTGACCATAAAGGATGCGTGTAAACACCTCGGTATGCAAGGATGCCGACAAGAAACTGAAGAGGCCAAGGGATTGCGCTGAGCAAACCAGATCCAGTAAACAAGTTGAGTCCAGCTTGAGTTGTGTGTTTTGACATGGCCTCATGTCTATTCGTGAAAAAAAATGAATTTCCTTCGCGACCAATCTATCATGTTTGTTTACAACCTCTTTCAGAAGTTCGGTAGAAAACCAGAGAATAAACTTAGCCCACGGGCCAAGCTCTTGATATCTCTCGCTACAACATTCATCTCAGCCTTCGTGTTCAGTCTCAACAACGTTTGTCGCCATCCGATTTACCCGTTAGGCCAGCGGGCAGTGGAGTAATTCTTCCATTGGAATAAAGAGCTTTTAATCACCCAATAGCATGTTGTTTTGTTTGCCTTTCTAGCCTAATGTTCTGAGGACGGACATGGTTGGGTTTACTTCTCAATATAATACTTTTGTGCTTGTTACACGAAATTGAAAACAAAGACCATTACCAATCGTGAGTTTTGCAAATCAAGTTTCGCAATGGGCCTAGGCTTGAACGTCCTGCTTCAAATTCCTTGCTGAACATGCACGTGACGCCCCTGTCTATTGATGAGCCTTCTGTAAGACGCAAGTGCTATATTAAACAATATCGTTTTCCAACCAGTGTAACATTAGCCTCTGATACTGCACAAGGATTTTAAATCTCCTAAATCGTATTCTCTGTCACAACTATATCTACTAATCGGCATCAATGGACGCAGATACGCAGGTGCAATGGAGATCGCAGTACATGTCCTTCTTATCTTCGCGACACTAACGCAGTTGGTCTCAGGGGCTCCATTGGAAGGGGATTTTAACGGTGACCCGATCCCCGAAGTCGGTAAGCCCAGGTGCCGACATTTCGAAATCTTCCCTGGAAATGTGGTTAGCAATACATATGATGTTACCGCCACCGGAATTCTACGTAACGACGCACCACTTTTGTGCGGTAGGCTCCTGAAGAGCCTTAGACGGTTCCCAGCTTGTGCTGTTGCGCATTTTCCTGAGTGCGCGGCCACAACTGGAGGAGAAGGTGGGTTTCACTGGACTTTCGAGGCGTCCGTACCCTGCAACCGCGGAATGATCCATTCTACTTGGTGGGAGGCTTCGAGGAACGATTTTGGGTCGCTAAATTGTGAGACGAAAGGTTTGTTTGATTTTCTTTCAGTGGTGAGAGAAATAAGAACTATCAGCATACAAGTTCCAACTGTAATATGTTAGAGAGACAAAAATCTCTTATACGCAATGGTAGAAAATGAATGCCTCAAAGGACCTCAGTGTATGCTTATGTGCTTGTGAAATATTGCATGATATAATTCGTCCATGATTTAAACCAGTAGGGAATAGCTCGAGATAAGATCCGGGCGGGTTCCTGCATTTTCTTGAGCTGGTTTACTTCTGCGAACTCATGCTTTCGTCGATCCGCTTCCGCCAATCTCTACCCCAAACTGCCACGGCCCAGACGCTCAGTGCTCCGATAACTAAGAAGCTGCCGAGATAGTACTAAACCAACCGACGCCAATCTCCTTGATGGCCGGAAGCACCACGGCCGATCCAGCGGCACCGAAGAGATATCTCACCATAAAGTTGCCCGCTATCACTTCCGCACTGCGACCTTGAATGACATCCAGGCAGTATGTATTGAGGCTCGGGAAGCAGAATAGCTGAGACACCCCTCCAAGAAACATGAAGATAACGGGAACAGCGATACCTCCAGCCCGCTGCTGAACAGTCCAGCCGTATATGAGCATGCAGCCAGGTAGAGCTGCACCGAGAAAAGGTAGGCATGAACGAAGTCGATCTTCGGAAATTCTACGTCCGTGCCGTACCGATATCCAGCGTCGTACTGTGTAATCCGCATATCGTCCACCAACAAGTGTACCAGCGAGATACCCGCATCCTGGGGCTAGATAGAAGAGTCCGGATTGTGCCGGCGAGGTGAGAGAAAAGCGCGGGTTGAGAACGTATCGAATGGGAGTAAGCATGCCGTACATGTTCCACACCAGCGAGCCACTGGCAATGGCTACCAGTATGAGATTCGGAAACCGAAAGAGTCGGATAACCCTTATGGGATTGGTCATCCCCCAGAGCATTCCAAGCTTCTTGCTTATCGGCAATCCCTTGAGTTCTGCGCTTTTGAGTTCCTGCAAGGTCTCCGGCATGAAGAATAGAGCACCTCCGACACCGACTCCGGCAAGGGCGGTCTGGAGCCAAAAGATAGCGCGCCACGAGGTGTAAGTCACGATAATACCACCAAGAACTGGGCCGATTGTTGGTCCAATCAGAGTGCCAGACAAGAACCATCCCATGGCAGTGGCACGCCCAGTTGGATGATACAAGTCGCCGATGACAGCGGGGCCGGTGACGAGGAAAGAGGTTCCAGCAAACGCGGTGAGCATCCGGAACACGAAAAATGCGGCAACATTTGGGCTCAGAGCAGTGCCAATGGAGCATCCCAGAAATAAAGATGCCGTTACTAGGCAGGTCTATAGATGGTTTTAGTCATTAACAATCGGGGAAGTGGTCAAAAAGAATGGGGGTTGGTAATTTGGGGTTCATTTGAGAGATGTAAAATAGGGGATACATGGCTGACGAATTGCTTACCCATTTTCGCCCGTACACCTGGCTCAAGGGGCCCCAGAAGCATGGGCTTATGGCCATGAAGACAAGATATAATGCATTACTAAGACTGATGATGTCTCCAGTCGTCTTGTATTCCGCTGCAACTTCGGGAAGCGCCGATAAAACTGCCGTACTGGATATGGGCGACAGCAGACCACACCATGAGATAACGGCGACGGTGATGTGCTTGCGACGTTTCGAAAAGCGGCTGTAGACCTCGTAAGGTATCTCTACATTGGATTGGTGTCGCGAGACAGGATCGTCCTGGAAGTCCAGGGCTCCTGAGGGGAACTTCGTCAGGCCTGGTTGGTCTGAATTGTCTATAGTACGGTGAGTCACAGGAAATTAATACAGAGAGGATTCTAGATGAAGACTTTTTGACCCGGCACGAATAATGCCCGCATACTCTTCCACGTCATCATCACGCTGGTTCGACAAGGTTCTTCGGGATGAGTCCTCAGGCTCTTGCATGCTTTTGTCGATGTTCATGGTGGGCCATTGATTTGTTCAAACTTGAACTGACTTCTCGATATGCAGAGGGCAAGAAAAAAGATTTTTGAATGGAGGAAGTGCTGAAACGGTTTTACGCAGCGGACGGATATGGGCCACCATTCTGACACCGATATCCGTTACCAACCCCTCCACCAGGAGCCGAGTCGGCAAAGGGCCGCGCTTAGCTCCGGGCATCGGAAAGTTGGGCCTTCGGAAGACGCTCTTTAGTCTCTTGATGCACTTGGGGTCTTCCGGCTCCGCAGGCTTTGAGTCAGGTTTCCCGGCAAGACGGCAACTGTCCGAAAACCAGACGATCTCATAACACAACACCCAGCGGGTGAATCGGACTCTTTTACAACTATTCGTACCCTGTTTCGCTCGCTCAAGTGCTGCCAATGCGATTTCCTGAGTGGCACAGCGGTGAGCATGCACGAAGATTCGAAATGCGAATGAAACCAGTTGTCGGATAGCCGATCAAGATGGATGCCCTCCGACGCCGGACCCGTCCTGTAACCGAGATGGACTTTTTGCTCCACTGGATTGGATGAAGTTGTCGAAAGTACGACATGTTCATATACCATTCGGCAAGGATCTCTTATCTGTCAAGCTGGCAGCATACCGATTCCGCCAATGATTAGAAGGATTAAGTGGGCTCATTCGTATTGCCATCGTAAGCCCGTTCGGCCGACGTCGTCCAAGCCACTCGACACTTGTTCCCTGGAAGCTAGAATGCAAGACGTTACACACTGCCTATGCACAAGTGTCATCAGGACCGGGCCGGGCTGTGCCACTTTAGGGCACGCATTGCCAAGCTGGTCGCCGACACAACGTAACGCTCTTGTATGTTCTTGAACGCATAGGAGATAACGTCTCGGCAGAACAACCTCTTGACGTTTAAACTCTCAGACCAATCAGCCGAGTCATCGTGCTGCCCATCGAGTCCTCCACCCATCTATGTATATCATGGACTGATAGATAGAAAGACACGTTCATATCAAACAAGCTCATTACGTGCTTGGAACGCAGTGACTCTGCGAATGTCGTACATGCACTCACCTAGGCCTTAAGACTATCCTTGCATGGGGGGCTTATTCCAGTCATCCGATATTTGTCCGGAGCTGAGTAACGATTCGGACTCGCGGGAGACCCAAGCCCGTCTTTTCCGGCCGGCCGGGCTCAGCGACCGAGCCGGCGGTCGTCAATGTTGGCATCTCAACCCGCGTCCGTGGGTCGGCCGTCGCAGGATGACGTGCTTGGGAAGCGGGTACTGGACCCGTCCCAATTGTCAGTGCGTTTCAACTTCGCAAGCGAGTACATGGACAAAGAGGCATACCTTCACGAGGCTCGACCCAGCTGGCGAATTCGTATAATACCTCCGTGTCAGGTCTATCCACGTGCGTTAGTGCAATCTGCCGCGCAACCGGGCAACGTCTGGCTGAAGCTGAAGCTCAGTGCCAGAATACTTCCTCGCCTGATTCCGTGTCTCTGCGGCACAGCCAAGGCAAATTTCCACATAGCCAGGTGAGTGAACATGACCCCGACATGAACCCTTGCTCTCTGATGTTTACTAGGCTATTTTCAGTTTCATCAACTCGATCGCCTCATGCAAAAGACACGACTCATGAAACTGCCCAGACCCGGGGTGCGTGCAAACCCGTAAAATCATACACGATCTGAGGTAATGCTGCTTTACTGCTGCTAGTATTAAACGGAATCAGGCGGTCGGGGCTCAGGTGTTGCCCTTTCCAGCCGACCGAACCAATAGCGCTATTTCGACGTGCATGAGGGAGCCATGCCTTCAGCTCCTTGGCACATCCACCACGTGCTCGATCGGCTGGCCGACAACGTTTTTGGATCATGGTTTCTGTCCATCACTCCGCTGTCTTGCTCAGCCTGAACCTTTCAGTGGCATCAATCCTTCATCCATGATTTACTCTTATTGGCGAGCCGCGGCTCGTTGTTCCATCTGTTTGGTACTTGTCCCTTGAAAAGACCCCTTTCTTTGAGCCCCAGCGCCACGTTGTGTCACGGTCGATCCGACCCTCTTCGAACCTACAAGGTCGCAAAGCCACCTGCAACCAACCCCCACCTTGTCTCAATCGTCCAACATCTCTCATCCACAACTCCGTCACCATGGCTATCGACGTCGAAGAGCTCATAGTATCTCCCTTTCGTGAGGTGGTTGAGAGAGGGAGAGAAGCTATTACAAACGCCGAAGAAGCTCAGGACAAGGATCCAGACCAGGCCAAGCAGATGCTGAAGTCCGCAACAACTATTACGAAGGAGGGCGAGCGCGCATTGAAACGGCTCCAACCACTATGGGACAGTCAGATTGAGAAGCACGGTGACACCTTCAAGGATATAATTGCGGACAATGGTAAGCCTCGCCCGAACTATGATAAGTCCCGAACGACACAACTAATGGGCAAAGACGAGATCGCGGAGAAACGGCGAGCGCTTGAGGAACTCTTGTACGACTTTGAAGATTTTATGGAACTGGACACTTTCGATTCAGCCAAGTTCGCCGAAGTGCAGGCTGCGACCCGATCATTTGCCCTTGACGTGTTGGACTCCATCAAAAGGATGAAAATTGAAACCAAGACTCCGGCAATTCCAGTCCATACCTTTCCACCACTGCCTCCTTTGCCGCCATTACCAACACAGTCTCCGAAGATTGGCTCCCATCCCGGACCGCCGCCGCCCTCGCGCGGCGGTAGCCAAGGCAACGCTAACTTCTCTCTATTCCCCGCTGTCTCCCGGCAGCCCAAGCGGACTGGCACTAGGAGCTCGCATGGATCCTCGGAAGAAGCGATACCTCGTCGAACTACATCTGTAGCTAAGTCAGCAGGTTCCGATTCTACAACTTCCCGTATATACACGTCCAGTAGCCAAGATGCGGTAATGACGGTAGCCATGACAGCTAGCAGGAAAAGGGGGGATCGTCGTCCATCATCTCCTGAAGTTCTTGGGGAGGAAATAGAACAACTCAAGATTATCACAACTCAGGAGCCCCCTCACCTATGGACATCAGACTGGGTCGAGGAACAAACCTTAGCACCAAGGCCCCGTCGTCTTGTGCAAGGAAGCATACCAGAAAATTCCGCTGTGAGCAGTCACACGCTCAGCGACGGCTCTGCTGCTTCCCGCTTCAACAAGCTTGGACTTGACAACAGCATCACACCACAAAGCTCTATGTTTGACCCCACTAGCCCCTCAACCACCAATAGAACGTCAATCTACTCAGACTCGCCAACACAGTCCTCTAGTGGACCATCGCCAAAATTAAGGATGAGTGAGATACGAACATCATCACTTGCAGCGATCCAGTTCGAGCCGGCCGTTGCTATCAGCCTCCCGCATCCAGGGCATTACAACGATGGTTTAATGTTGGCCGACGAACAGGTTGTTTCGGAAACTAGCACCCAGCAGCTTAGGACTATCTCAACCCACACAACGGAGGAAGATCGCTCAATAGGAGCAAAGAGCTCTTTCCACCAAATCAAAGGCTTCTGCGATGGCGCCCATTCATTCCGCCGAGGAGGGTATTGGAACGGCCTCAAACAGACAATGGCATATGTGAGCGGCAATTTGCCTCAGATACCGCGGTGGCGCGGCATCTTCAATTGAATTGGTGACGCTGACAAAAGACCAGGGAGAGCCACTCGCGATTGGGCGATGCTTGAACTGCGAGTATTATCATATCTACAAAGAACTCACGTTGGATAAAGAAGGTGATTGTAAGCACTAGTCCTCATTGTCTCCCGTTTTAATGGTCAGTTCTAATGTGGAATTAGCTCGAGCAAATTTCTTGAAGTTTGGTCTCCTTTATCGCATGCGATTCTTGATCAAGTCCCATATTCCCGCCAGAACAACATCAGAGATTCGCTACGCATGCCTGTTTTGTACTCATACCGGCCACACAACCCGCGAGGGTGATGCGACCATCTTCCAGAGTGCCGATCAACTCTTGAAGCACCTAGCACGCCATCCCCAGCCTCTTCCCGAAGTGCCTGGCGTGACCGTACTATACGGTCAGATGGAAAAGGACCACCATCAGATCGAAGACTACGATGTTCACTTCCCATCGCCGCCAGCACCAAGCCCTTTCCCTGACAGTGATACTCTCGCTCAATTCCCAGTCGCAACGGCATTGAAGAGTCACGTGCAACGCTGGGGTGAGAGCCTGGCCGGTCCAGATAATTCCACGGACGTGTTGAAGTTCTTTGTGGGAGCAAAGATCGTCGGCGTAGAGTTCCCGGAGAAATGGGGCGGCAAATGGTGCATCGGCTGGCATGATGGTGTGCGTGGCCCTTTTCCAGCAAAGTATGTGGAGATTGAGGGCCCAAAACAGAACGAAATATCGTTTCAAGCAACCAGTACGGTCTCATTGACGACGAGATGGAAATGGGATCCCCCAGATAGTTCGAGGACGGGGTGGCTGGGTTTTGGGAAGGGAGAGACAATCAAAAATGTTGGGTGTAAGTGCTCCTGCACCAACCGAATGACGAATGTCGACAAAACTGACAAGAAGCACGTACAGGGCTGTACCAAGACCATTGGTGTTGGTCTGGAACCAACAGCAAGGGGAAGTTCGGCATCTTTCCACAGTCGCATGTTAATCCCAGTTCTCTGAAAGAGGGTGTCATGCCATCGAGCGCGAAGCGACCACAAACCAGTGGCCCAATGAGGCTGTTTAGTAGAAGGAGACAAAGTAGTACTGCGTCTTCCCTGAGCGGAGAAGCTTGAGAAGACTAATCATATACACTACCAACTAACAAGGCTGAAAAGTCAATGGATGACATTTGACTGACAACTAACGGGATACCAACACAAGACACGTAGTATACCAGCGTGGTTCAACCCTCAGCACTTCCATAAGCAAATGAAGTCACAGAGCCTATTGCCCCTAGCACATACGGAACTTCTTTTGAGTTTCTGATGAACTGGGACATATTCTCGAAATCCTGCGGGAGACCCCTCCTGGCAGTGAGTTTGCTGAGCAATCTTGCGGCGTGTGAAGGCATCGCTAAAGATAATTAGTAGGAGGTATTGGGTTTTGTTGGTTTGGCAATCAGGCGCGTTGAAGCGATCATCAAGTTTCCATAGCAGTTATCGCTCAATTGCTCGTCAAGAATAGTAGGTGGAAGGCTTGAATTGTGAATAGCTAAGATTGCGGGCTGCCGCGGTGGAAGTAGGAAGTGC
>JAIMZG010001704.1:0-26145 GCA_020466075.1 Colletotrichum coccodes
GACCTCAGCCGTGATGGCCGGTCAACCCGTCCGTCACGATAGCCGTAGAGCTGCTCGCTAACCGCAGACACCGGAGTTGGCAATAGTGTTCAGGTCAGTCGGGATAACTCCCGCAATGACAGCATCTGAGAACGTGTGAGCATGCGCATCACCCTCAAAAAAAAAAAAGGAAAAAAAGGGGGGGGGGAGGACTCACCTCTGTAAGACCACCGATAATCGCCGAGCTGCGCCTTCCACGTCCAGAATACCCACCCGACAGTCGACCTCTCGTACGCGAGCACCTGCGCCGCGAACCACTTTCTGTAAAAGTCCTTTTGCGTGTCGCGGTTCCACCCGTCCGAGTTCTCGATCTCGTCGGGCGGGCTGATGCTCCACTCGCCGACGATGGTCGGCCCCGCGGCGTCGCCGTTGCGGTTGTCGCCGCACGATGTCGAGACGTAGCTCTCGTGCGTCCATGGCACCTCGTTCTTGTTGGCCCACTTGAGGTAGCGGTGATCGTCGAAGGCGGTGAAATAAGTGTCGTCGAGGAACTCGGTCGGGTTGCCCGAGCCCCAGAGCGAGGACATCATCTGGATATGAACGTAGTCGTTGGGCGTCACGCCGAGGTCCCGCTCGACCTTGCGGATGGCCTTGGGACGAGTTAGTGGCTTGTATGAGGGTTGAAGAAGAAGCTGCGACTGACGTTGTAGGCGTTCTTGTAGAACGTGCTACGAAGCGATTGCACGGATGAGTCCCAGTTGGTGGGTTCGTTCACGAGCTGGATCGTGCCGACGTTCCGAAGCTCATTGTTGTCGTGGGCAAGCTTCCTGAGGAACTCGAGGAACTTGATGGATCGGCCGTACTGGTAGTCGTTGTAGAAACCGGGGGTTGAAGCGAACTATACTAGTCAGATGAGTGGTGCAGCTTGACGGAGGTCGTCCTACTTGACCGGTAAACGAGTTTCTCGCAACTTGGGCTCCCGGGGCACCGTGCTGGCTTTCGCGATGTAAGTCGCAGACTGAGGCCTGTATAGATTGGGAAACTCACTCCAGGATGATATAAAAGCCGCGATCGCTGGCCCATCCGCACAAACGAATCAAGTATTTCAAAGCTCCCTGGAACGAGTTAGCTATCGCCTCGGCTCGAGCACGGAATGGTGTACGAACCCTTGGGAAGTGCTCCGAGTTCTTGTCGACCAACGACTCGTCCAGCCAATATCCAAGAGGAATACGAATGGTGTTGATGCCGTACCCCATCATCTCGTTGAGGTCGCCCTCGGTGATCCACGTATCCCAGTGCTTCTGGAAGGCCGCGTCGGATCTCTCCTGGCCGGTGTTCATGACGCAGTCGAACTCGGACTGCTGGCCGCCGCAACCAATGTTGTTCCATTCGCCGTTTGCGATCCAAGGCTCGAAGACGAACAGCGAGCCTAGGTTGACGCCCCTGATCTTGCCGGAGGCCGTCCACCAACGCTTGCCAACGCCATCTGACTCCTCGACCGTGGTGTTTTGCGAGTCGAAGAGGCTGAACCCTCGGGCGTCCAGCAACTTCCTGGAGCCGTCGTTTGGCAGCCATGCGGAGGAGAGCTGAGCGGCGGCAGCCAGCACCGAAAGACTGAGACGAACCATGATGGCGATAGATGGCTCGGTGGTCAAGTTCTGCCAAGAGTAGCGCTGAGTGACAGAACGAATTCGGATAGGTGCGGCGGCCGGCCGTCTTAACAAGCTTCCGATGCCTGGAGCCTTGCGGGCCGCAAAGGCGACCCCAGCATTCGCCGACTATTCACCGAAGCCGCGGAGTAAGAAACTGAAATTAGCACGGGGGCGCAGCGGCGATGCGGTAGCACTGGGCTCGTTGGCGTATAGGCGCTAATGCAAATGTCGATCATGGGGAAGGCCAAACCTCTCCATTTCAAACACCAAATTCGAGCGGGCAATGACTTCCTTACTCATCAACATCGCGTCATCAAGCAGAACAGTCTATTCTGTGAGGCTATTTTGGGAGGATGCAGGGATTCCGGCATCGAACCGCAGGAGTTCATCCAATCTGATCCAGGTCGCGACGACGATTAGGCCATGTTCCTGCATCAAGCCTCTCAGCTCCCCAGCCACTCGACAGGGAAATTGACGGCTGCCTAGAGATAGTCTCTGGCCCCAGTTACCTCATCAGGCTTTACGAAAGGGTTGGCCGTTCTCAACCCGAGGCAGAGCGGGCGAGCTCCCCTATTCAGGTCTAGCCCCAGTGACACAGCCAATCTAACAGCCGTCCTGGATATGATGGATGCTGGAGGCTACGATATAACAGTGTCAGTACACAGCAAGGTCGTACAGAAAAGATTGCAATACGTAGGCAAGCAAACGAGTAAAGCAACAGAATCCCCACCATCGTTCAAACACCTTGCAAAGTGGACAAGCTATAAAAAGGGCAGTTAACCCAGTTTGAAATGAACAACAAGGAGTCTAATACGCGAGATGTGGGGGTGGCTGAGGTTCGACATTGATCTTGGCCCATCATTTTCAATGGGGGTTTATAACAATACAAAAGTTCAAAACCTCGTACATTATCGCCCTCGAAATTTTCAACCCTTACTGGGATGCTCCGCAGATACAGGTAACGCCTGCAACTATCGAAACCAGAAGTGCAGATGTACAAACAGCTCAAGGCACCATTATTCCCGGCATGGCCATGCTCCTCAATGTCACGGATACTCCGCCCACCGGTGTGAAACTAATAAACGTAAATGACTGGGAAACGGCAGCGAATGTGTCTAAAGCAGCTGCGCATCAGTTGACACGGAACTTAGCATATAACCTGTCTATTTGAATGGTTGACGTCGAAACGGTACCAACTCTGAGGCGGCCGAGGCCCAGACCTAATATGACCTGTCTTTTTGAACCCCCTAATAAGAGGTGTATCTCTGCCTCAAGCACTAGGACACAGAACATACTGCAACAGTTCTAACTACTATAGGTTGGTCTCAGGTTGTAATAGAAACAAATAGTGCTTCAAGTAGAAGACAAAATAGACAAGATCTAATGGTTAATTCAGCAGCTGACTTAGATGTTTAATCCAAGCAGTGTTCGAAAATCGTTAAACAACTTGATTATTCAAATTTTTCCAAACAGCCCAACCATGAGATTCATCACGACAAAAATGAACCAACCAAGTATAGGGTCAAAGTTAGGTTGGATTCATTGAATCAAACGCTGTCGAGCCTTTGGTAGCCTCTCGCCAAAAGCCTGACCAGAACTGTAAACTTGCCTATCTGTCTACAGAATTCTGTGGTACCTCGAGCAGTGAAACGATACTGCAGTAAAGACATGTTTACAGGAAGATGGGCCCAGGCTGAGAGATGCGAGCATCGTATATGGACAGACGCGAATGTGTATCAACAATGGCGAACTACCGGCATAAAAAGAGCAGCAAAATCTACCATATCTACTGCTGAGCGGAGGGGCTACGGTGGCGTGCGCTAGGTGCAAGAAATCACCAGGCGAAGGCCTCCTCGATCACGTCCACCTTGAAGCCGTCCCTAACGCCGTTGACGACGTGCATAGTGGCCTCGTCCTCCATCTGGCCGGGGCCGCAGACGAGGACGGTGGTCTGATGGTCCTTCTCCAGGTACGAGCGGATCACGGAGCCGACGTCCATCCTGCCGAGGGTCACCCCGCCGCGGCCGCGTCGGCCTCGTTCAGGGCGTACTCCTTCTGCGCGGACGTATCACGGGCGCCGGCGCCTGTGCAGTAGAAAGAGCACTCGCGCCCGGGGCCCTGTCGAGGAAGTTGCGGCGCACGTGTTCGATGACGGAAATCTCCCTGGCGGACCAGACCAGGACGAACCGCTTCGTCTTGCCGGACGCCTCGCCGCCCGACGCGCTCGCGTACTGCTGGATGAAGCCGAGCGCGCCCGTGATGCCGATACCACCGACGACGCACAAGACCGTGTCGGCGACTAGAAGCGACTGGTGAGTGACGCGGTGGCCCCCGTAGGGCCCCTCCGTGAGGACCGCCGTCGTGATGGTAGGGCTGGTCGAGGAGGCGAGCTGGCGCTGGAGCCACGCTGTGGCGCCGCTGTGGGCACGGATCAGGAAGGTGACGGACGCGGTACCCTGGTCTCGGGGCTCGCTCGATGACACGACGACGTGCTTTTTGTTCTCGTCGATAGGGGAAGCGGCAGCGGTCTTACCAGGCTCAGGACTGTGTGCGGACCTCCAGCCCGCAACGCTGAAGGGGTGGTTCTCCCAGACCTTCCCGGATCCGGGGAAGTATAGGAAACTGTGTTGGCCTGGGCCGAACCCCTTTGCGTCCCGGGGGTGAATCGTCACCTGCATGATCTCGGAACCAGGAATGGCTGTCACTTCGGCCTTGGAATTGCCGATGTTGTAAAATACGAGGCGGACGATTCTAACGAAGCGTTCAAAAGCCCAATAGGCGAAGCAGATGTAGAGCCAGGTCTGGTAGCCATAGGCATAGCCGAAGTGGGGGATCAAGTGGTACCAGCATCCGACGAGGCCGAGGACAACAAGGGCGATGTGGAGGATCAGGAAGGTCTCGTAGAACTTGATGCGGAACGGCAGTACAGCGAAGGCCGTTGCCAAGCTGAAAGCTATCGTAGCAATGATTCCCCACCACTGTGGGAAGCAAAGGATGTCAGCGAGCGTCAGTGAACGAGAGGCAGAGCACCGGGAGGAGCACATACGTAGAAAGGTTCGGCCGCCTTGGCGGCGTAAGCAGAATAGCCCTCGTACCCAGGCTCCCAGTACGCCATCGTGTAGACGACAGAGTGTACGATAGCCTGCAAGGTGGCGATGCGCGCAGCCCAGCGATGCAAGGTCAGGAAGGTCGTCTGGCTCCATCCCGTGAGGGCGATCAGGACGTTGTTGCGGCCGGCGAACAGGATGGATATGCTCGCGTTGACGAGACTGAGGGTGCCGGTGCGGTTGCCGACATACTCGCAGAGCTCGAAACCCGAGGACATGAAGAAGACGTTGGGCTGGTAGCTTCCGAAGCTGACGGCGGAGAAGACGACGTTGAGGATGATGTAGACGGCGATGAAGATGCTTAGCGTCCGGCTTGGCACGTAACCGATCTGCCAAAGAAGGGGTTCGAGGCGCGACGACCCACCAGGGCGGGAAGCAAGATGTACTGTCGAAGCTTTGCCAAGAACGCCGAGGCTTGGATTAGCTTGTGCAACGAGGGAACCGCGCTCGTCAGCTGGGCCAAGGCGCCACAAATGATGCAAATGCCGATGACAGTCAGGTAGAGAGCGACACTGGATGAAAGATTCGGTGAGCGCCCATCCAAGCCAAAAGAGCAAGCCGCACAACAAAAGATTGCGGGGGGGAGCAAACATACGAGTATCTCGTATGGAAGTATTCAGACCTGGCGAACTCGCCCTCGGTGCCATAGGTGGCATCGTAGAGGCCCTGGTTCACCAGACTGGTCTCATTGAGCCACATGGCATCTGAGGCGAGCTCGACGGTAGGAGCCACGGAGGGAAGGCTCTCCTGGAAGGTTGGTGACGAGGCGCCGCCGACGGCCTGGGTGCTGAAGCATTCACCTTGCTTGTGGGCAGGGTATCCGTGGGCGTTGCAGTTCTGCTGGATGCAATACGCCATCGTCTGGAGCCATGGAGTATTGGAGGCATAGCACTCGGCACTGGTGGTGCCCTTCTGCATATCCATGGCGGACATGTCCATGCCGCCCATGCCGCTCATGTCCATATCGCCGAATTTCGTGCAGCTCAGGTACAGAGCGGAAAGTGAGTCGTGACATGCTTGGCAGCACAAGTCCTGGTACAACGAGATACCGAAGCCGATGATGCCGGTGCCAGTCTGGGCATACACATTGGCACCCAGAGAGGAGAGGACGAGGAGTCCGATCGACGGACCCATGGTAGGCGAGGTTCCTGAGCGACACACGCCGCGAGAGACAAATAGACAAAATTAGAAGGGCAAGAGAAAAAGAATGCGAGAGGAAGAGAACAGAGTCAAGTCGCGATGTTGGGTGGCAGGGTAAAGATCTTGGCTCCACTGGTTACAGATGGAAAGCAATGTTTTTTCTGTGGGAAAAGCAGGTCCAGTTGAACGGAGTAAAAAGGGTAGGTTTTGGTTTACTTTTAGGTAGAGGGTAAGAACCAACTTCTTGATACTATCAAGGGACCATTGTGAGTGAGTCCAATTGCAAGCAATCGTTAGCAAGTTGCAAGCTGTTCCCAGGGCGCGGGCCTGCGCCAGACACTGACAAAGTCAACAGCAGTAGGGTAGCACTCATTTGATTTAATTACGGCTTGTTAGTTACAAATTCCTTCCCTTTTAGCCATTATCAGCTTGAGAAAAGTATGCAATGAATGTGCCGCTGAGCCGGCTTTAGGTAGAGTGACAAAGTGCTGGTTGAGGGCGAGAGAATTTGAGCTGGTTTCTTAAAGATAATGATCGCCGTTGATGGGGGCCCCACTGTGGCTTGAAAGCTGCACTATGAGACGGAAGGGCCCCGGTTTCGAGGCGGCCCATATGTATCCGAACACTATGCTCAATCCGGCTAGACGAGAGGTCCCCTGAATGGAACATGTACACGTACATGCCAAAGTATCGATTGCCAACCATGTCCCTTGGGGGACATGAGAAACCGTCGCTGTTTTGCCAGATTGAGACTTTCCTGACATTCCGATCAGCCCTTAATGCAATCTACTATCCAGGTCTCAAGGTACTTCTCGAGGTTTTTAACATCTTTTTAGATTGAGATTTAGTGCCACTGATTCTCTTCGTGGTTCCCGAAGGATCAGAAATGAACCGGCCACTCATTTTATCACCCCTTGTACATATACCACTCACCCATCAACGCTATAGACCTGGGGTTCATTAATCAAGTGCTCGACCCTCAACAAGGTGACGACTGACGGAAGAGACCGCGTATGTTGGGTTTACTTGTCACTGGTGACTACACCACGCTATCTGAGAAAACTTGCTCGAACACAGTACTCCGCAGCAGCTGATGCAACACTGGGGCTGAGAGGATACTGGATTAGGTTTGTTTCAACCCATTTACTTACAAGGTACAGTGAGTCCATAGACAAAGACAAACCGACAACAAGTGCCCTATGTAGACCTGGCAGTACTGTGCTCAAGTGGTCTGCAAAGTCCACCTAGTAGCTAGCTGATCCGGTAAGAAAGCCTCACACTGACCCTAACCCTAGATGTACTAGCCCTTACATACCCTTCCATAGGCCCTTGATGAACAGGTCATTTAGCATCAAGCCTTTTACCAACACTTAACCCTGACTACTGACCTAGCTACCTTAGAAAACCTCCGTATAACAATATCAAGAACTTGTTAGGGTTAGGGCTCTAAAAGAGCTCTATTGGTAGGTTGATCTTGTATGAACTACCTGTACACAGTACTATCAGGTCTACAGGGGGTGCGTACTTTCAGGTGGCTATATCACTCAAGTACAGAGTACAAGGGCCTAGGACATGGAAATACGACGCTATCTCAAGCAGGTAGCGTCCATCTTACTCTAGCGCCCAGCTTGGCATGGATCGAGTGGATTATATGCACACACCCACCCCGCCCTACGGGCATGATCTGGCACTTCTTCCATCATTGGTAGCTACTTTACTATGTTTTTCTCGACAGGCTTCTGTTTGTCGTTGCCATCGAGTTTGCAGCGATCTCTATTTATCGGGCATGATTGGGCAGGTAACATTGCTCTCAAGGCATGTTTGGTTGCACGTCCACTTCGTCACGTGTCGTCTCTCGTCTTCATAAGCCGCCGTGACGCCCCTCGAGACGGTGAAACCACGTAATGGACTTACGATAGGTCACTCAGACGTATCCAAGTCGGCTGCTCGATGAGAAGGACGGAAACACACACCCACAGTACTTCCTTTTTGTCTCTTTTTTTCTCTTCGTCCTCCTCGTCGTCGTAGTCGTCGTCAACCCCGTCAACCCCTCAGCATTGCTTAAAACTCGTGAGAAAAAGAAATGGTGTCTAGCGTGTCAATCTTAGGCGCCGGGCCGGCCGGATTCGCCTTGGCCGCGGATCTCCAGAACCACGGGACAAAAACGCTGCTGTACTCGCACCGAACTCACCTGCGGCACGCCAAGGCCGTGATGGAGACGGGCCGCCTCCAGCTAAGCTGCGCGATGGAGGGCTTCACGAACCTGCGCCTCACGACCGACATGGCCGAGGCCGTGACCTTCTCCAGGATCCTTATCCTGACCGTGCCATCCACCGGCCAGCTGACGCTCCTGGACGAGCTGAGGCAGTACGACCTGCGCTGCCACACCATCATCGCCATCCCGGGCAACCTGTTCTCGCTGCTCAAGGATGCCAAGATCGAGGCCGAGAACATCCTCGAGACCAACCTATCGCCGTACTCGTGCCGCATGGACGACGGCAACCTGCTCGTCTTTGGCCGCAAGAGCGTCGTCTTCATCGCGGCGCTGCGCAACGTCGGCGTCCGGCCGGGCTTCTACGACGAGATCCAGAGCATCTTCCCCATGAAGCTCCGGTGGTGCGACAACGTTGTCGAGGTCTGCCTGTCCAACGTCAACGGCGTCTTCCACCCGCTGATGATGCTGATGAACGCCGGCCGCATCGAGAGCACCGCCGGCGACTTCCTGCTGTACCGCGACGGCCTGACGAGGTCTGTCGCCAACGCCATGCTGGCCGTCGACCGCGTGCGCATGGAGGTCGGCGCCAAGCTCGGCCTGCGCACCGCGAGCGCCGTCGACATCTCCAACGAGTGCTACGGCCAGGCCTTCTCCGACCTGGTCGACCTGGCGCGCAACTCGCCGCCGCACAACAAGCTGCGCGCCCCGGCCGATATCGAGAACCGTAACATCTCGGAGGACGTTGCCGACCTGCTGGTGTGCTGGCACGGCCTGGCCGAGAAGCTCGGCGTCGACGCCTCGCCCATCGCCGCCGTCATCGTCCTCGCCGAGATGGCCACAAGCACCGAGTTCAGAAAGACGGGGAGGAACCTGAAGATGCTCCACCTCGAGGGCGTCGAGTGGGGCGAGTTCGGCAGCACGTTCAGCCCTTACGTAGCACCGCAGAACGAAGCTCGACTATGAGAGACATAGTGTTGATCGTTGAAATTGATAATTTTTTCCAAAATACAATATTAATCCGTCGTCAAAGCTCACGTTCTGACGAAATTTGGCGAGTGGAGATATGTTGGGTTAGTGAGCTATTTTTGTCTGTAGTGTGTATATTGTAGGTTGTAGTATCTGTATGTGCAACTACTTACTTCTTATGAGCCCTGTCTGCTTATTTCACCGTAGAAAGTCATTCTAGTCTTCTCAAAGGAAGTCCCCAAGACTTCCTTGTTTCTTATTACTTGATCCATGTAATAAGTGGAGTATACCCAACCTTTTCTCGACCACCGGTGTGGATTTCTCCGTGGATTCTACCGCTCCATGGGTTCCTCTTTCGGGGCCACGATGGCATGCTTTCCATCGCCAGTTTTGCAATTCTTCGTCCCCCCTTCATTCCACTTTTCTATGCAATTTTATCTACAACCTTCTCGCTCGTGATTCTTCAACGAATGCACAGGATAATCATGACAAACAACATGCATAGCGGGCAGGGCTATTAAAGCACTCTCAAAAAGTCACCGTGTTGCACGGCATGCTGCGGATCCTGGCGCCGTATATGCCAAGCACCAACGGCAGAGGGGCAAACGCCAGCGCGACAAAGGCCAGCAGGCTGTTCCCCACCCCACCCGAGGCTCTCGTACAGGCCGAGCCGCTGAGCGGGATAAGGGCGCCCGCGACGCCCCTGAACACCGCGTTGGCGCCCACGGCGCTGGCGGCGTAGCCCTCGAACGCGTCGATGAGGTATGTCTGGATGCCCGTGAAGACGAGGATGGACCCGAACCCGGTCACGGCCGTACCGGCCAGCGGCGCGGCCCAGTGGATGCGGCCCTCGACGCACCAGCCGTAGGCGAACATGCCCGCCGGAAAGGCCAGGGCCCCGGGCAGTGTGATGACAGAGGTGAGGCGGTCCTCGGGCGCGTTGGCCCTGCCGGCGGCCGCGCGCCTCTTGAGCGTCCTGTCGCTGAAGACGCCGATGTACAGGGCGCCCAGAAGCGTGGCGAGGCCGCCGGGGAGGAAGACGATGCCGACGGCGAAGGGGGAGAAGCCGTACACCTCGGAGAAGACGAACGAGTAGGTCGCGAAGAGGAGGTACAGTGTGCCGTAGAGGACTGCGACGTAGGCGCACACCACGGTGACGAACGGGCAGCAGAGGAGCAGCTTTATCGGGCGGGCGATGCTGCGTCCGAAGAGCTCCCCGGGTTCGCAGTTGGGCGTGAGGCTGGACCGGTAGTCTTGATTTCCCGTTTCCTTGCGGAGTCTCGCCGCCTTCCTCTCCAGCAGCACGGGGGGGTAAGTCTCCCTCAGGATGAGAAACGCGATTATGGTGACGACCCCGACCTGTTTTTCGTTTTTGAGCAACGACTGTTCCCATGGCGGGTTCGAGCAGGCGAGCGACTTACGGCAATGGAGATGACCCAAAACATCCACCTCCAGCCCAGTCTCTCCGTCACGGAGCCGCCGATCATTGGGCCGACCATGGGGCCGAGGATGGTGCCGACGGACCAGATCGACACGGCTCTGCCCCTCTCCTCGCGGGGCATCAGGTCGGCGATGGTTCCGGAGCCGATGGTGATCGTGGCCACGCCGGCGAAGCCGGACAGGAAGCGGAAGAAGAGCAGCATGCTCTCGCCCCGCGAGAGGCCGCACAGCACGGTGGCGGCCAGGAACACCACGTTGGTGGTGTTGTAGACGGGCACGCGGCCGTAGAGCTCGCTCAGCGGCGCTAGCAGCAGCGGCCCGCAGGCGAAGCCCAGCACGAAGATGGACACGACGAAGGTCGCGAACGTCGTCGAGGCGGTGCCGAAGTCGGCCATGACTTGCGGCACCGCCGGCGCGAGCATCGACGACACGAGGGGCCTTGTTTTTGCAACGTTAACGATTTCGGCTAAAACATGGAAGGGAGAGGGTTTGAAAACAGGCTGGCTGGTAAATACGCGTTGGTGAACCGACTTACACTAGGAAGCTGATCACAGAGATGGTGAGGATGTTGGCCCATTTCACCACCGGCCGCCAGTTCATGGGGTTCTCCGGATCTTGGTCCTCCGGCTCATCCCAGCGCACCGTGAGCCCGGAATCGCGTCGTGGCTGTTGCTCTGCCTCGTCAGAGGTCTCGGTGTTCAAGCGGGAGGAAAACGCCTTTGAGCCAGTAAGTTGTTGTTGTGGTTGTTGTTGGTGCCATTGTTGCTGTTTTGCATGCTTCTCCTCGGAAGATGTGTCAGGCGCCATCTCCATCGGTTTGGGGGGTTTTTTTCCGGCGCAGCCACGGCTAAAAGAAGGTCGACGATGTTTCTCAAGAGGCAACATGGTTAAACAAATACACCGATGGTGATGCCATTAGACGACGTGGATGCTGCTGCTTTAGCCGGAAGCAGGCAAGGTAGTATAAGGTAATTCGTCTTCCTAGACTGAACAGGGAGGTAGGGGTTAGTTGAGGACCACCACCAAACAATCAAGTCCCCATGTATCATCCGCTTACTACGTAGTAGCTTCCTGCATCTGCTGCCCCATGTGCGACCCTCCCATTCCACATTCCGCTGGGCGGTTCGATACGCCAACCCCCCGGGCCACTAACCCGGGTTCATGAGGGGGTGAGGGTCAATCGCCGCCTGGCCCGAATTCTCGGATGGGACGTGTCCGGGATATCCCGCTGTGATCGGTTCCACAGCACATACGCTCGACGGTTGACAACGCCTTCGCCGCCAAGAGCCAAGCCATCACTCGCCTCAGTGGCGGGGCCCCACGAAAGCTTCTCTAAACATCGCCCCTCCGCTATTAGACGGACTGACTCTCCGTTAGATCACCCCTTTCGCCAAATAGGGAAGCCAAATGGCAGATCCGTACATGTAAGAGAAACAACGATGGTCTTGAAAAGGAAAAGGAAAAGGAAAAGAAACGTTTAGGCGAGAATGGCGCCGAGGTGATTACGAGGCTTACCAGAGCCTTCTTTCGAATATTTCCAACAACCGTGAAGTGAATTGATAGTGCTGTGGCGGCGGCGGCGGCGGCAGCAGCAGCAGCAGCTACACTACCTTACAATTTCAGTTCCTGATAGCTACGGTCACCAACAGCTCCATGTCCATGCGAATGCCGTCCTCGGTGGTGATCTTGTCCCATTCTACTTTCATCTCCTCCCGCGCCCGCGGCCGTAGCTCTAGCGGGATGCCGCCGTACGTCTTGCCGGACGAGCTCGTGTCCAGCCAGTCGATCATGGCGTAGCCGTCCTTGGCCGTCTTGACGATCTTGTTAATGACGACGCGCCTCTCGCCGAAGCCTGCGACCCCGAGGATGCTCTCGAGGTCCGCCCGCTTGAGGAACTTGGGCCCGTTGCCCTGGTCCGGGTAGTTCCTGTAAGGCTCGCGCGTAAGCACTTCGGCCTTGATGAGCTCGTGGGCGGCCACAAAGTCGCCGGAGCCGCCTGAGATGCCGAGGCGGCCGCCGGGCCGGAGCACGCGGGCGAACTCGGCGGCGGCGGCGGGCTGGTTCTGGACCCAGTGGAAGGTAGAGTTGACGTAGACCACGTCGAAGCTGTCGGCGGCGAAGCGCGACAGGTCCTCGGCGCGGCCTTCGTGAAACTCGAGGTTCGGCCGCGCCCTCTCGCGCGCGAGGGCGACGCGCTCCGGGCTGGGGTCGACGCCGACGACGCTGCCCCGGGGCCCGACGAGATCAGCGATATGGGCCGTGAGGTTGCCCGGTCCGCAGCCGACGTCGAGGACGCGCTCGCCCGGCTTCACCGCCAGCTTATCCAGGAGGAACAGTCCCGCCGAGAACTGGGTGTCGTTGACGAGGGTGTACCCCCTCGCCAATTCGTCGGTGTCTGCCATGGTCTGGTGCGACGCGCTGCTGTTGCGTTGCCAGGTATGCAGTATCGCGCGGCACTGGGCGAAGGAGATGACCAGTTTTACCGTTCGTTGCAGTTTCTGCTTGCGTTGCTGGCGCTGCCGGTGCTGGTGCTGGTGCTGCTGCTTGACTCCGGAAGTGGCCGCCGACAACACTGGCGAATCAGCCTTATATCGGTTTGACGAATCAGTGCATCAATCAGTGACCATGTAGTCGGCCAGTTCTCGAGAGATGTGTGTGGGGTGTGGGATACGGCATCCCACCTTGCCTGGACACATCAAGCAGATGCGACGGGCCGATCTGTGTGGTGGGTGCATAGCAAAGTTCGGACGGAGAAGAGAAACATGGAGACGGCCTTGAGATTGGCTTCAAAGAGGGGTCTCCAACCCAAAACCTCCACACGCTGTCGCAATAAACGTGCTCAAACTCCCTCGATTATACTCAGTATGAAGCCGCCATTCGCCTGTCAGCTGAGTCAACTTGGTAGCATCGGGGACGCAGGTCGCTTAGGTGCCTCGACGCTTTCAAGCGCCATCTGTCTGTCATGGGGCCGCTGCCCCAGAGCCCACAGCGGAGCGGAGCCTGGGGAAAGTCTAAATGGACCCACACACTCCATCTTGTGCCCCACCTCAAGTACCTGTGACTTCTACGCCATCGTGTATTCCAGGTCCATAATGTCTCGTCGACGCCGTGCCAGCAACGTGAAGCAAAGGTAGCTCGGATAAACAAGAGTGTCAGTTATAACCCTAAGGCTTGTAGCTTTCATACATCTCAATCTCTACCTCACGTAATCGATACACATTACAGCCGTTGGATAGCTCACAAACCTGCTCTAGGCTCAGTACAGGTGGACGAGATTGTGCCTGGGTAGTAGCAAACGTCCATCAAAACAGCAATTCCAAGCGGCTTGGACTCTTTTTGACCACCAGAAGGCACGCCATCGATACCCGAACCCTGTATCGCCCAGATCATCATGATACTCAACTTGTTGTCGACAACGTTGGTCGGAGCGACTGTCGTCTTCTTTGTGAGTCCACGCTCAACCCGCCCAGTGGCCGTACTTTGAGGAGGACGTCTGGCTTATCGTCACCACATAGCTCGCCGTCAGATGGATCATCCAGATCGTTTACCGGCACTTTTTCCACCCTCTCCGCGCGGTACCCGGTCCCTGGATCAACAGCGTGTCCGAGTTGCCCGCCGCACTGGAGCTGGTCAGAGGCAACCAGCACACGTACTATAGGTCTTTGCATGAGAAGTACGGGCCCGTCGTGAGAGTCTCTCCGGGAGAGCTCAGCTTCATCAGCCCAGAGGCACGAGAGGAGATCTACGGCTTCCGTGTAAGTTTTCGGCAACCGACAGACGCCCTTTCCCACCCTGTGCTCGAACAGGAACGCTGACCCTTTCCTGGCAGAAAGGCGGTCGTTTGATGGAGAAGAGCCCCATCTTCCTCGGCGCCGTTGGAAGCACCGATGGGCAGACCGGCGTGAGCTTGGCCCTCAATGCCGACCACACCCGCCAGCGGAAAGCATTGGGCTATTTGTTCACCAACAGCGCGTTGCTCCGTTTCGAGCACCTGTTCCGTCAACAGATCGACCAGTTCATCGCCGTGCTCGAGAACAAGGCGTCCCAGGACGAGCCTGTAGACGTTTCGAGTTGGTGTAAGCAAGCCCTCCAAACGGGATCCTTTGCATTTGATTCGTTCATCATCGACTGACCCCCCCTCCCCACGACAAAGACACCTACCTAGCCTTCGACATCAAGGGTGATATGTGTTTCTCGGAGCCCTTCGGCTGCCTGAGCCAAGCCTCGGCCACTGAGTGGTCCACCTCGGTCATCAACGTCTTCGTGGCGGCGACCTGGACGCAGGGCATCCGCCGGCTGTCCGGGACCGGCACTTGGCTCGAGTCCCTCATGACCCGGCTCCTCGTGCCCGCCCAGGCGGCCGACTGGCGGCGCATCCACCTGAACAACTCGCGCGAGAAGACGGTCCGCCGCCTCGCCGACCCCAACCGGGACCACCCGGACTTTATGCACTACATCCTCAACAGCGAGTCCAAGAAGCTGCTCTCCGAAACCGAGATCATCCTCAATATGGCCCTCTTCATCAGCGCCGGCACCGACACCACTGCCACTGCCCTGACCGGCTGGACCTATTTCGTCTGCACCCACCACGACGTGTATCGGCGCCTGGTCGGCGAGGTCCGGGAGGCCCTCGCGTCTCGCGAAGGCATCCGATGGGACAGGGTCCGCCACCTGCGTTACCTCGAGGCCACCATCTACGAGGCGCTGCGCCTGTTCCCCCCCTCGCCCGCGAGCCAGCAACGTATTGTGCCCGCGGGAGGCGCCACCATCGACGGCTACTATGTCCCCGCGGGAATGACAGTGGCCGTGCCGCCCTGGGTGTCGACGCACTCGCCACGGAACTTTGCCGAGCCCGACGAGTTCCGACCCGAGCGGTGGCTGGGCGAGGAGGGCAAGTTCTCGGGCGACCACCTCAACGCTTCCCTGCCGTTCGGGACGGGACCCAGGGTCTGCATCGGGAAGAACCTGGCTTACATGGAAATGCGGCTCATCTCAGCGCACCTGTTGTGGAACTTCGACATGGCGCTCGATGTGGGGAAGCACAAGAGGAGTAATGAGGTGTGGGGGTTGGACGGGAAGCTGAAGCCTATGAAGGTCTTTCATTCCATGACCAAACCAGACCTGTGGGTGCGCTTGGAAAGGGTACGACGGTAGCCTCCCAAAACGTGGGAATTCCTCAGTCGTCAAACCATATCCACATATGAGTTCTGCTGTATCAGGACCTCTGTATGAACGCGAGCGATGTGAAATTTCTGAACCGAAGAGTCTCGTCTCCACGCCCGCTTGACGAAGCCACAAGGAGTGGGAGTTGGCCTGTATGCGTTTTTCGATTGCTTCTTCGAGTTATTTCTAGGCGCGAGTCCATGGTTGTTGGTTGCTAGACAGCTGTACCAAAAGCAATGTGGCTGCGAAGTGAAATGTCATAAGATGGTTGACTTGAAAAGGAGCCAAGAATTAACCCGAGGGCTATTCGTCGGGTTGAGATACTGGTTCACGGCGGCACGTGGCCAATCCTAAGCTACAAGTTGTTAAAATCATAGTTTTCAAGTGTGTCTATTGTATCTTTGGGAAATCCCTTTGAACCCCCATTTTCCGGTAGTCAGTTTCTTGGCTATCTACAGGGAAAATCCCATGGGATCTATTCTTCTGATCTACTTAGTCTACTTGTCGAGTTGGGGGGTTGTTGTTGTGTATATTGTGGGTTGCATGTGTAATTGTACCTTGCTTGCGGGCCCCTCGTCACCCTTTTCATCGTGGAAAGCCTTTCCGGCCGTCCCCAAGGAAACCTCGGAGGTATCTTTGCTTCTCATCAGCCCACTCCATGGAATAATCAAGATACCTACAGCCTTTCCTAGGGCCATTGGCGCAGACTTCTCCATGCATTCCACTAGGCTATGGATTTCTTTTACAGCAGTCAGGGCCTCGATGGCGTGCTTTTGATCGCCGTTTCAACAGACCTTCCCACGGTGAATGGGGCGAAAGAGGCGCCTTGATAGTAGGAGATATATCCCCGTGTAATAAACGTAATGATAGCCCACCAGTTTTAACATCCACGAAGCTTCCTATGTACTATTGTTCTTTGCATATTATCGTCGCCCTAGATAGTTATAGTAGGGATATTGGTATTAGCGTTGCCTACCGGGATTAGATTCATAGATAACAGAGATAGCGCTGAATGATTCAGATTGGGGTGAACGAGTCTCCCCAGTCGCCGCATATTGGAAGTAACAGATTTGCAGTTGGACTCAATCGAATGGGATTGTCGTTGTTCCAAACGCAGCGATTGTGGTAGCAGTATCTGGGTTAACCCAATTACCGTCCCAATCCGAAATAAGCACACTATGATGGTTATACCGGCCGACTTTTTGACACGCGCTGCCAAACTCGGGATCTTGGGCCGCAATTTGATCCGAGATGTCCTTCGCGGCGTTGGCTGTGCCAGTACATGTGCCTCTCGCCTTGACAGCATAGGGTTTGCACATCAGCGCGGAAGTAACCAACGAACAACTGCCAGCAATCAAGGCGAAGCTGATGCTGTTGGGAAGAATCTTTTTTAATTCCTTTTATAAATATTTTTGGCAATTAACAACTGTACGTGTAAATGCGTCTTTGTTGAGTCACGGCCTGTAAGTACCCAACCTACTTCATAACAGTTGTCAAAAATGGAATCTCACCTTCTCATTAACCCCGTATTTATTGGTTGATGCCCTCCGATCAGACCTTTGGGGGGCTGAAATTTGAAGCTGGAGAGCTTCAGCGGTTCTCCTCACTCGGATGTCGTCATCCGAGCGGCAAAGGGGAAAAGAAACGTTATCTGTGCGTTCCAATGTAAAGTTACCCAGTCTAACCTATTATGTGTATGGCGAAGCATCGTGCAGACGCCAGTTTACTTTTCTAGGATCCAGTTCACCTCCTTACTACAACACTCCTTGAGTGATCTCGAATCTTACCCACCTTACAGCCCCAGTAGCTCCGCATATCAGAACCCCTACCATGATAGCCATCTTGAAGTAGTCCTCTGGACCATTTGAGATTCCGTTGTTTGGAACCAAAACACCGCCTAAGGGCGTTCCAATGGTAGCTGCTGTGCCTTGCATCATGTACATGAGTCCGGAGACGCGAGGCAACGCCTGTGGCCCAAGATTTCGATCAGAGAAGAGACTGACGAATACGCTTGCAAAAAGTCCATACAATACGGAAAAGTAGCGAAGAGAGTCCTCCCAGCAGTTTCGTTTTCTGTGGCAATTTGCGTGCTCGATACCCATAAGCCGAGGGTTGCAACCGCACTGATCAATGTCGTGAGAAAGAATGAGTTGACTCGCCCTACGCGATCCGTTACGCGCCCGACACCAAATTTCCCGATCGCGTTGCAGACGTTGCTGAGGGCTGTCAAATTTGCTTCATCAGCATCACCCAATCCTAACTTCTTCGCATACGAGACCGTGAAGATGACTGGAATGTAGTAAGCTGCGGTTTGGGAAAATGCGGCCAGTGCCTGTGCGACAAATCTGCGTTGCTTGACTGTTGGTAGGGTAGGCATGGGGATTCTCGAGATCCCTCGCTTTTCAGCTGATGCTTCCTTTTCGGAACGCAAATGGGCAGCCGTGACAGCTCCCAATCCGAAAAATCGGCCGAATGACATAGAACAACAGTCGCGAGGGTGTCCGTCAGGCGCAGACTGTTGCGGAATCCAACCCGCTCAATGCATGTCGTAAGAGCAGGAGCCTATACTAGCCCGCCGGCACCAGTCCCAGCGGAAACGATTCCCATGGCCAGCCCTCTGTGTTTTCCAAACCATGTCAGAGTCACAATCATCGACGGCAAGAAAGCAATACAAGAACCGACGCCTAGAGGATGCCCTGCAAAGTCATCGCCACGGAGAACCAGCCGGCGAAGGCAGAGAAGGCTAAAGAGCATTGGAGGCCTGCGGGCGATGATGTGGAGAAGTGGATTGAGCTCAGAGAGGGAGATCTGCGAGAGACACTCAAGACCAACCTGCCGGAGAAAAGCGATCTCTTGCTCTTGGACAGTAAGGACCCTGGTAGAGTCTTTTGCAACTAACTGGCTGAATGGCGTAGTCTGGTCGCTTCTTGCCCTACCAACACTTGCTGTCGTCCAGCAACGCCTATGAATCGGCGCCACGATCGTCATCGACAACTAGCAGCAAGGGATACAAGGATCTGAAGGGCTACCTGGAGGATGAAGCAACCGATTTCAAAAGCACTACGGCCCTTTACTCTGACGGTCTTCATGTCGCTATCTACGTTTGTCGTTTACCGGTGTACATTCGCCAGCATCATGCGCTCGACTGTAGCCGCAAAGCTGCTACAAGAGTTAGTATAAATTCAAGGAGACGTTAAACCCAAAGCCAATTATTTCGCTGCTTGCCCTCCCAAACATTTCCAATGGGATTTCTAGCATTTCCTGGAGTGCGGATTACAGATCAGGGACAGAGGTGACAGTTTACTTCCCTACAAGTTCTCTAGCCTTTACAGTCTTACGGTAAGGCTTAGTAGTGGACCAGACACCGTTTGGAGACCCGGCAGAAATATCCTCTGCTTTACGAGTGACTTTGGGTCGAGCAACATGTTAATAGCGCCATAATACTTCCTTGATTTGCTGACTGTGTGCCAGCTTAAGCGCTGTTGCTGCCTCCCCCGACTCTTCTCGTCTTTTCGCCTTAATTTCATATCCCATCTAGCAGTTGATGGTGTAACCATAGAAGAGTGCGGTCAATGAACTTCTTATTCATCTAATCTCTCGCTAACGTATAAACGCTAAGTGCCTCTTTCAAGGATAAAACTTGGTCCAGTAAAACGGACGAGTTTCCGTAGCTCACATTCATCGGCTCAGTGCTTGTAGTCGGCCATTAGTTGAGTAATGAAGTGACCATCGTTGTAGCTGGCCTCTAGGTTAGGCCTTAAATAACTACAGTACCATCCCACCGGATCACTAGTTGACTGGGTAGCTCGAAATGCCCCAGAGAAAGGGGGGAAGATCCTGTAGGACGCAAACGACACATGCGGCAACATGGTTCAAGCGTTCTTTGTGACGTATCAGCAAACTCCTAGGTGGGGTAACGGCGATATCGGTTGCACTGTAACGACAGCAGGTGTCGGATTGAGCTTCTAGATAGGCATCCCTGGACGAATGGATCCGGTAGAGCCTGTTGCCGGCGTGTGCCGCAACTACTTTCATCGGCCATCACAATCGAGCATCCGTACAGGATCGTCCCTTGCATAGGTATGCGCTCTCAAGAAGTATCCGTTCCGCGCCGTTTGTTACGATTCAATTGCAGTTGACAAGCTACGGACCATGACGGCCTTTGGGGCAACCTTGGACGTGGTGAACAGTCCTACCGCAAAGTCGATGCCGGATCTTGTGCATTCAATGGTTAACCGGGCACGAGATACCGCCGAAAGGGAAAGATGGTTCTTCACAGACCAGTTCAACAATCGTGACGCCCTTGTCGGCTATCACGGTCTGGGATAGGAGCTTTTCCAGCAGCTACCAACCGGTATCGACGGTTTCTGCGGCGCTGTGGGTGTCGGCGCCATGGTCAAGGGCGTTGCCAGCATACTTAGAGCCACTAACAAGAACACCCGAGTCGTCGTGTTCGAACCGAGTAGTGCTCTTCTACTCACCCGAGGGAAGCCCGAGACGCCTGGAGTGGACGATATCGCACCGGGGTTCTTCCCTCTGCTCCTGAATGACAGTTTGTACCACGAAGCCCGGACCGTTTCTGAGGACAAGGGACGCGAAATGTGTCGCAGGCTCGCGGCTGAGGAAGGGTTGCTCGTTGGCACTTCTACTGGTCTGGACGTCGTTGGTGCCGTTCAGCTCCTCAAGGAATTGGGTTCAGACAAGGTTGTCGTGACAATTGTCTGCGACTCCGGCTTCAAGTATCTGAATGGTTTACTATCTTTATGACATGTCTCCTGCAACAAGGCGTTAAATCCAGTTAACAAATACTGCGAAAAGCTTGCTTCCTTGGGACGAGACCCTTGTCTGTAGTGATCTTCGCATGCCAGGAACGGGACCTGCGTGAAATACTTTGCTATTAAAGAAACTGATCCCTAACAATGAAATCATCGATGATCGGTGAATACTACTCGAGCTGATCATCTACCAACATTTCCCGTCTGAATCATACGAAGGAGCAGGGTTACAGACGAGCACCAGTAAGTAGAGCATAGTTATTCTATTGTTTAATGTTACGTAGTACTAAGGACTTAGGCTTACATTTACCACATACAATAAGATTTCCCGCAGTGAGGGCAACCAGAGGGACAACGACCTGTATCCCTCTCGTCTCATTTCTGTTTGCGACTCTTAAACAACTAGTTCCAGAGATGTCGCCGTGGAAGACAGGACCGCGTGCATATGTCTGCGCCGTTCCCATCAACACCCCGAGTATCGGTGTGCCTGCTTCTGTGAATGTGATCATTGCCCTGGAATTCTTAATAAAATCATCTCTGGTCGCAAATGGCGCTTTGTATCGTAGATTACGGTACGGGCCGGCCTTCTTCGCCCATCGCCTTTAATCACTCGCCTTACGGATGTACGTGACGAAGGATCCTGACCGCTTCCGGGTAAGAGAAGCAGATGATTTCTTCTTGTAAGGAGACCCAAAAGGTTAGAGAGATGTGAAGGAACTAACAGCACAGTATTTATACGTATAGGTCGCAACGGTAGAGTCAGGCATGTCATTTAGGTTAGTTGACAGATCAAAGTAGCTCCCCTACATTCTCCCAAGACTCAGCATGCCCGAATAAACAAGCTTGGTTCGGGGCGCTCCGTCTGCTGAGAAACTCAGCACAGAATATATCCAGCCTCAGAAAGGTCTTTAGATGCCTAAACCAGCGTCTGCGGACAGACCGGAAAGCTCCAGATACACTTCTTAGGACTAGCTAGAAAGTTTAGAAGAGACGAGCTTTATTGCAAACTGACAATACATAGGCTGCCAGCTTTGTACGATTTCGTGAGCCTTGTTCCGGGTGCTCCTCCGATCAATCTCTTCCCAGTCGATGAGCCGTTCCATCACCAATCCACTATATCATCTGACAGATCATCGGCGTGTTCATCTGTCTCGTCTCAAAGTTTCTAAAGATGAAGTTGGAACGAGGCTTCCTCTCGACGTCCTAAACATGCAAGCAAGGCAGGAGCAAAACCTTGGTAACCGAAAGATGTCATGGTGAGCCTAGAAGAAGCATCCGAGTTTACGATAAACGTAGCGACCTTCTTCCGAGGCTGGTTGCTAAAGCTTGTCGTTGCTTTCTATCGTCCCTTGACGCGAAGTATATGGGGAATCACAAGGCACTAGTGGAAGCAAGGGCTGTGGTCGGCTATCTACCTGGGATTTGAAAGTTGACGCAGATATATCTAGGGTTGTAGCGAGCCAGGACCTTTAGCAAAGATGGACCTCTCGCCCGTGGGGGACCAGACCGTCATCCGGTAGCCAATGCTTCTGTCTGGGCATATAGGTTCCCCGTGAAGCATTCTTTTTCACTATGGGCTTTCCGAGTCCATAATGAAGTTGAGCTTGTCGATTCCGATGCGCGCTTGATTACTTAGGTCCGAAGTGTGATACGGGTCACTATCCGGGGAGGCGTTCGTCGAGTGTCTGATCGAGGATCCCTGATCTGATCTTTGGGCCGGTATGTAGGAAATTGGTGAAGTCTTTATGGTAACTCGAAACACCCTAAATTGGACTCGGGTTTCTCGAGAGAGTAGCAGGATATGAGGGCTTGGCAACAAGTCATGGTTTAGGAGATGAACATTGGTTAAGGTACTGGCCACCTCTTGTTTGCTGGATGTTGGCTTGATATCGTTGGAAATGGAAGTCCTCGTTATTAACTTTGGGTTTCATTTGCCAAACACGGGGATCACGATCTTCTTCGGGTTTTGTGTTTCAGTATCCTTGGACAAACGAGTGGGCTTTCTGAGGTCGATGTTGACTTACTAACGATGGGGATCGAGTTCCAGTCGCGACCGATCAAATTTAGAGCGTCGCTCCCACTTACGTTTTCGAAAATGAAAGTTAGTACATGATAGACGTTCGAGAGTGTGGAGAGATGGCAAGAACCTTTGTCCAAACGTTGCCGTTCTAAGTAGGGTAGCAACAATTGAACAACACTACTCATCAGCGTCTAGCGTTCTCGAGAAGGCTAGTTGGTCTCAACGAGAATGTAGAGACTTGTCAGTTTGCTTAATAGGACGGAATACAAGGTACGATATCAGTTGGACATCATCGTCCCGAGGGGACTGCTGCGGCCCTGTCTGGTCTAAGCAAGCCGTGGCTAGTATGGCTCAGACTGCCCCTGATATCCCGGCATCATGTTGGTGTGTAGCTCAACGAAAGGAAACGCCAAAATTACTCTCCGAAACCCGGTCGCATATAGCTGTATGGGCCGTCCCGCTGTTCCTCATGTGACGGGATGCTAAGGTTTCCCCGAGGCTCGGATTGCGAAGTATCTGAGCTGCAGACTCGTCTCTCACATAAGATGGTGTATGAGCAGACGTGGAAAACTGCAACCGAAAAGGGGCATCGTGCCAACCCTCACAATCACCTTCTTCTTCCGCTAAAACAAGGTAGTTCGTTGTGCACTAGACTTGGTTTCAAGTTGCCGTACCCTTTAACAAACGGGGCCCACATCAATTGGCAACCTGCGCCTTCTCCGTGTGAGACAGCGTATAGACGCCATCCTCGCCGAGTCGTCCTTTAGGATCACGTTGTGTTTTTATTGGAGCAGCTCAGTTCGTCGTCCCTGAGACTGGATCTGTTGTTGAACGGGCCATGCCGGTAAGGGCTTACAAAAGAACCTGGAGGCGGGACGTCGTATTAACAACCCTGGACAATTCCTGGGCATTGTTTCCGACTTTACGCATGCATCCGGAATGGCCCAAGCTCTCGACGTCGCGGTCACAATGTCGTTGTTTGTCTTGGTGATCGGACCACCCGTGCAGGGTCAACTAACAAAGGGACCATGAGAAAAATTCAAAAGTTCGTCTCCGTTCAAAACCTCAAGATTTACTTTGTCGCCAAGGCTTCAGGCGCTGACGGTAGGCCGTCGGTATGCGAGCTTGTCCCCACCTGATCGCACCGTCTCTTCCGTGCGAAAACAGAGTACGTAATAATGCTCGTACCACAGCAGCTCAAGGAGCCAACACGGGTGGGCCGGGTCGACAAGTCGGGAGCGACCATCGACGCACGCATGCTCATGGTGAGCGGAGCCTGTTCGTTTTCCATTCCAGCCATCAAGGTATAGCAGCAAGTACTGTGGCTGCATTCAATGAGGTGCACTTCGTACGGACAGTTGCAGTTTTGGAGTCTTGGAGTCTTGGAGTCTTGGCTTACAACCTTGGCCAGCCAACTAGGGAAAAGGTTGGGGGTTTCTGTCTCTTCCCCATCCCCATTCGTAACGTCAGGCAACCTTGGCGAAAGGTTTGCTGTCCGAGTTAATGAAGGGGAAGAGCCCACATGGGCAGATGGGGCTCGCACAGCTGGTGAGGCTGTGTAGGTTGCTCCTCTTCCCGCCTGCCGTTTATCGGCGCGCTCGGCTCGGGTATTGCGAGGTTGTAGGCCCTGTCGTGCAAAGGTCGTTTCTCGTGCACGCATTTCCCCCCTGCGACCTTCTCAATTGAGATGGCGGTCACGTCGACATTTTGTGGTTGGGTGGTAGTTGAACCTTGATTGAAATCATCCAGAAGATGCCGTCTTTGCCGTTAACCCCCAGTTTCCTCGGGTGTCAATAGCCTAGGGAGGGGGCAAACCTGCAGTTGGGTTGTGTTATTCTTCGGCGAGTGTTCTAGGTCTTCGAACGACATGCCGTCATCAATGCTGCTGCGAAAGTGGTGTTTTGTCCACTGCATATATCCCGGTAGCGTAACATGCCTAAAGTGCGAGTGGGTTGGGGGATTGTCCTGAACTGGTCGCACTTTGCTTGTGCTGTCTGGGAAGGACTGCAAACGATCTTGCTGATGATGATCAGAGAGCCGGGACGAAGATGTTCAGGTGACAGATAAGGAACTGCCGGTGATAATCAAAGATCAGCAGCAGTAGGAGCGACTAGGGGATGGGGGTCGGGTTTGGGTGTTTTTTTTTAAGGGGGCGGGCCGGATTTACCTTCGTGGATGGCTGATCAATGGCGCCAATACCTTCTGGAAGATTGCCATTTTCTGATGGCGATGTGCTTGAACAAAGTCGCAATCCTCGATGGGCGAACTTTGATTCATCTCATTGTCGTCAGTGGGCGCTATCACAAGTCGACATCGACCAGCCTAAGCTGGCCTGGCAAACAGGGTAGGGCGAGCGTTCAGCGACAGCCAGCTGGATGACAGGGCGCAAGCTGTAGTGCGGATATGGCGTTCACTCAAGCTTTCCAAGAAAGTTCCAAGAGATTGGGCGAAGCCGCTAGAAGCAGAAACGGGCGACCGGGTTCGGGGGGCGTGTGTGCGTGGCATTGGGCTTGGTCCGTAATTGTACCAGACCGCCAGTTCGCTCTCACTGATTCGTGACATTTCCTGATAATACACGAAGTCAAAGACCCCGAAGGACATTGGCAAAGGACGACGTGATGTTCGATTCGCGAACGGCCGCTACAGGGCCGAATACTGATTTGGTGGCGCACCGGAGGAAACCCGTAAGGGCATTTTCTGGGGAATTGGGGCGAGAAGGGGCGTTTGAGGGTTCCCCTGGTACGCATTGCGTGATGATTGGGGTAGGATGATTGACAGGACTAGAGCCTGTCTGACAGGTCGGATGTCGCGGAGAGCACCCCGGTTTGTTGTCAGTGAAGCGCGTTGCGCACGAGAATAGTCCAGAAAACGGCGCGATGGAGACGCCAGGTTCGAATCAAAACTTGTGATCCGCCCGAAAGAGAGACCGACGACCCTAATGGGCTTTTCACGAAGAGGTTGAGCAAAAGCCCGATCTGCTTTGCCCAATTTCTGTATGGCTAATGCTTGGCTTCGCAAGGTCCTGTCGGCTGGCTGACCAACTACGACCGGTTGACCAGGGGGGGCAGCACGTTAGTCAGTCCAAGCAAAGGAAACGGCTGAGGGGGATCCGCTCGCAAAGGATCCTTTGAAGTTTGCCAATTATCGGCATCCAATAGGCACGCCACCCAGAACAGGGGACAGGCGCCCACGCGAAGAGACAGAGTGTGTACGAGGATGGCAGGTGATTCGAGCCGGCCGCCGCTCGCTGCGTTTGCCATTTCCTGTTTCGTTTATGCATCTGTCTTCCCGTCGTGCCGTGAAGCCAACATTGCTCGTGTGTCGCCATCGTGCGCCCACGTTTCTTGAATGACTGTGGGTATCTGGTTGTGCTGTTTCGACGGACGAGATCCAAGCCGCCGCGATATTCGTCTCTCGGCCGGCTGTCTGAATCAAGCCATTTGGAGACGGGATCACCATGTGCGTCGTGCTTGGCCATCGCTCCCGTCATGCTGCTGCGCTGTGCTATCCCCCCCCATCAACCAATGACTTGCAGTACAGAGCCAAGAGATCTACGAGGCGACGGCGTAAACGGTGACGAGGGCGGCGGAAAGGGAGAATAGGCCGGACAGGCGGTTCGAAAGTTGGGCGGAAAATCATGGCGACATGGATGATAGGGAAATGCTTGATTGCGCGGCAGGAGGGCGGG
>JAIMZG010001705.1:0-11069 GCA_020466075.1 Colletotrichum coccodes
CATCCACCAATGCAAATCCTCACCCTCGCTCGTCAATCACCCTATTCTTCCCAGAGGCACGCCTCGGTGACCGCCGCTCGTATCTCCAAACCTGCCGAGTTACTGATCCTAGCGTCCGGCGCACCCACAACATGCAACCCAGTGGATCAGACTCCGATGTGGCCGTGACAGTCTATCCTGTGATATCTCTTGGAGACGTGGGGAGACAGGAAGGTACATGTAGGCAACGATGCTGATATTGTTGACAATAATATGATGAAGAGGGAAGGAAACGAAGTAGTTGCCTTTCTTCTTTTTTTTTTTGCCGCGGCCTGACTTAGAAGTTCTCCTTGCCCCACACGAAAGAGAAGCTGTGATGACGTTAGCGATGAGTGAAACTCGAGATCCGGAAACATCACTTACCCAGGTTCGCTGTACTTATTACAGTAGATGTGCAGCGAGCTACCCAGACCCTTGGGACCACAGAAGAACACGCCGGCCTCGGCTGGCGAGTGCAGCTTGCGGATACCTCTGAAGATCATGTCCCAATTGGGCCTGCCAAAGTTGGTCGGCGAGCGCAGACCGGTGATGGTGTCCTTGTCGGCGTTTGCGTCGTTAATCATAATGTTCGTCGCGTCGTCTGCCTTGATCTTGGCCGTCAGGTAGGTGTGGATCTCGATGCGGTTGTCAACGTCCTGAGCCTCGATGGCGAGCAGGAGGGAACGGAACCACTCAAAGGAGCCGAAATCTCTGCAGATCCAGAAGAAGTACACCTTGCTGAGGCGAGTCTTCTGCTGGGGGTAGTTCATGCGGTACCAGATGGACTTGAGAATGGAAGCGAAGGGCGTGACACCGATACCGGCACCGCAAAGGACGGAAACCTCATACTTGAACACATCCTCGGAAGCCGAGCCGAAAGGTCCGTCAACGTAGACACGGGGCAGCACGCGGCGGAGGGCGGGGTCGACTTCGCTGGAGTCGCTGTTGACACCGACAACCTTGCTGCCGTCGTCCTTCTTCTTGTCCCATTCGCAGCCGAGGGCGGTCGAGACGGCGCGCGTAAAGTCGCCGACGACACGCATGTGGATGGAGATGTAGTCCTCCTCGGGAGCGCTCGTCAGGGTGAAGGGGTGGTACTGCCATAGAGAAACGGCGGGGCAGCAGAAGAAGATGTACTGTCCGGCCCTGGTCTTGGTGTGCTCCTTCTTGATCTGAATCTCGCAGACGTTGCTGGGGTGCTGGATGACCTTGGAGATGTACGTCTTGTGGCGCCCGCGCACCTCACGAGCGACACGCTCAGCGAGGTAGACAAATCCGCCGTACATCCAGTACTGCCAAAAGACACCGATGGCAGATGTGCCGATGCTGGTGCAGAAGGGCGCGAAGTCGGGCTGGATCATGCAGAAGGCGCCGTGGATGGACCAGAAGAAAAAGAATACGATGAACATGTGGTGGGTGTACCAGAAGCGCTCGTAGTTGGCACGCCTGGGTTTCTCAACCGAGGTACAGACCATGCCCATCAGGGCGATTAGCATGACATAGCCAGTCCAGCCGGGGCCGGATACGAAGTTGGCCAACAGCCAGCCGTAGATTCCGAGGTTGTTCTTGGCGGCGATCTGGGCAAAGTTGTTCCAGTGGGCAATGGTGTGGACCCAGGAGAAGAAGACGATGGACCACGCAGTGGTGATGTGGAAGGTGATGTTCTTGTCGAACTGGATAATGCCGTTGAGAGGAGTCTGACGGGCCAGAGAGATGAGCGTGCGGCAGACGGGGAATAGGACCAGAGCAACGTCGACGTGAAGGACCAAGGCGGCGGCACGGGCGATGACGAAAGTCGGGCCAAAGGTGTCTCGTGCTATTTGCAGGTTGTCCTTGAGGGCGAAGTTGACGGAGGCGAAGGCAAAGACGAGGCCGTGAAGGATCAGGAACACAAACACGAAGCTGCGGGTGGTCAGTATCGTTCGCATACACTCTGTGTCGAGGAGGCGGAGTGGAGGACATACACTCTTCGGTATCCTTCGTTAATCATCCAACGGTCGAAGCGCTCGCGCATCGATAGTTCCTTTTGCTTCTCCTGTGTCATCTCTCCGGAGAGCAGCATGCGGGTGAGGGGCGTCCATCTCGACCGCTCTGAGGGCTTCTCGGAGCCCGCATAGTAGTAGTCCATGGCAGGCGGGTCGGGCTGGCTGTCGCTGGCCAGGGGCTCGTCTTCGATCGATCCCTTGCGAGGTTTTCTTCAATTCCGAACTGTCCCAGTGGGTGGTCTTCTACTCGACTCTTTCTCGGATGCCCAACCGACGACTCGTTGGTCTCCTTTCGTCCTTCTTCCTCCTTCGTCGGGTGGTGTCTAGCTGAGAGCGGCGGTAGCAAGCGCGGTGCGAATTATCGAGTTTCGGGTTGATTGATTCAGATCCTGCTGAACGGGCGCAGAAAATAATGCATCTAAATGAAAGTGTACGAAGAGAAGTCGACAATCCAAGAAGCGCGCGAACCCAGAAAAGAGCGGATATTGGAGCCTGCAATCCGACAGCCACTGGGTCAGCGAAACGACGGCTTCACGCACCAACAGACAATGAAGAGACAGAGAGGCGGAGTATCGGAAGGGGGGAAAGAGCACGGAGCTTGGAACGTGAATGACAGAAGATGGCGGAGGGGCGAAGGAAGGGCGAGGAAGAGGAGAGGATATGGCGCGCAAGAGAGTTTTGGAAGATGCAAGAGAAAGCGTGCGAGGCAGAGAAAAGGCGGCAAAAGAGGGGGATGAGGGTAGGAAGGATGGGCAGCAGGGGAGTGTGAGAAACATAAGGTGATTTTTGTGTAGATCATACGGCGGCAGACGCAGCAATTCGCAGCCACCGACACGTACGCGCTGGACGGTTGGGGACTTACCTGCACACAATGCCTGCACTCGAGCGGCTGGCCAGAATTTCTTGATAATCGTAGGTAAGAAGAGAGGGGAGTCGAGAGAAGGATCTGGGCGGTGTTATCTCTTCCCTACTTGCAAGCACTCGGAAAGGGGTGTGGGAGTTGGAGAACGCGAAAGGAATGAGGAAAAAGGGAGTCAAAAGGGAGTCCGGGAGGTGGGCGATCACAGCATGAAGAGGAGGAGTGGTAGAGAAGTCTCGGGTGTGAGAGATGGATGGGCTGGGCGGGGAGAGGGACATGGGGGCAGGGGTGAGGGGAAGAAGGGGGGTGTAAGGGTAGGGGTAGGAGAAGAGCAGGGACACCTGAGGGCCGGTTCTTCCCCTCTGGGAGACGAGTGCAGTAGGTATTCGTACACGCGTACGAACAAACACCAGCACTGGGAACCGGAACCACAATCGGAATCAGGAGCAGGGACAGCAGCAGGGACAGCAACAAACCCCCAGGGCCAGCAAAGTAGCCGGTGCACTCTCGGCCGCAGCGATGAGCCGAGATGGCACGAGAGGCCGCGACGTTATGCCAGCGGTGGCTCAGGAGACCAGGTACCAATGGACATTTCACTGTCCAGGGCCGACCACAACGAGGCAGGCCGTCCGGGGTCAAGGACTCAGGGCCGTGTGTGGGAAAGGGTGGGAGGGGTGAAGATGAGGAAGACCAGAGTGTGAATGGCGGAGACGGCGACGACGAACAAGACCAAACCAAGGGAAAAGACGCCAAAACCAAACGAACCACTGCCCACCACAGAGCAGCAATGCACTACGACGGGGCGCTGTGCAGATACGGCAGTCGAGTGTGCAGATTCCTTCGCTCGGTCCACAACACGGACTTGGACTTGGAGACATGTCTTTCGAGTCCTGACCGACTGCTGGCGATGGGAAAGAAGGATAATCGAAAGAAAAAAAAACGTCTGAGCATGGACCCAGAGCAGGGATGCCAAGTACCAAGGGGCTAGAGCCTCAGGGGCGAGGCAAGATTACGCTTACTTAAATGGGCCCCGGGACAGCCTTGGCCAATCACCTTGCCACTCTTTCTCGCACGTACTCTGTACCTTTTTCGACGTTGCCGCGCTGCCTCGCGACGGCGTCTCTGCACCTGCAATCGCCTCGCATTCATACCATTGTGAAGTTCGGGCTCGTCAAGAGCAAGGTTCGACGTCACTGCCAGACTACGGCACTTGGCGTCTTCTCAACGTCATATCGGATTCTTGTTCGGTCTCGAGGTTGGAGTACGGATATGACGGGGTTAATTCGGGTTGAGGGGAACGACTGCGCCATCGACAGCAAATGGCCTGGTCGTGGGGAGATTCCTCGACGAGGTGGGCCCAATCGAAAGCAATCATCATGTACAGAGGTACCGCATACAAACACAATCTTCGACCCAGCCCACAGGAAAGAAGCCCACTGGGCCGTCTCGTCGACGCTGCCTGTCTCTCAAGTCTTGGCCCCCTCCCGTCGGGACGAGGCAGAACGCCGTGGCCAGCCCGATTCCTCCATCCGTCCATTAAAGTCGCAGAGCACAAGTCACGGCACACACACACATACACACACACACCCTCAGCCATGATCCCGGCCACACCACGCGCTTCCAGCACCGTCGCCGCCGCCCTCCTTTTATGGGCCCGGTCTTCACCCTCCTGGGACACAAGGCCGTTGGAACGGGCTGGACGGCAAAGAGCACCCACCCACTACCTAATATCGAGAGAAGCCTATTCGGACAGCCGCCGTCTGGGCTGTCGGCTGTCCACGTCGCCATGCCCGTACAGCTAATTAATCTTGCAAAGCCAAGCCTCGTAGAAGACCGCGGGCCCCGATGCCATCACGGAGCTAGCCGGCCGGAATATCCTCTCTCACGGCTCACCTGTCAAGCCCTGTCGTACCCCTTCCTTCCTCACTCCCGTCATTCGATCCGGAGAACACGACGATGCTACCCTGTCTACGAAGCAGTCATCGCGTCCAGATACGGGCAACATTCCCACGAGGCCGATTGACCGACTGCTCGGCCCCCCACGACAACCCGACCAGCAATGCATGGCAGGACTCCAGCCCTTCCGCCTCACCACGGTCGCCTCCGTCGCTGTTTGGGCCACGTTTGGAACAAGGCTGCTCTCCCGCATCTCGTGTGGGTAATAAGGCCATAATCCCGCGCGGCACTACAACCCCCAAACCGCCCAGTTGCACATCGAGACATTTCGACACCCCCAAGCCTGGCTGAGGTCGACTTCGCCGGAAAAAGGGCCAGAGAGTGGCCAGTTCATCTCCCACTTTCTCCCGCCGCGTCGCCCAAAACGGGGCCAGGGCCAGATTCAGAATTGCGATACGTACCCTTCACGGGTGTCCATTTCCCGGCGTCTAATTGGCCCAGGTCCTCCATTAGAGATGCAGAGGAGGGGCGTGCGTCTCGATTCGTCGCTTGAGCCCGTGTCGCAGCTTGTTTCGCCAGGGATGCTTTGACACAATCCGAGATTCGCATTTTCATAAAATGGTGCCCTCATCACGTCTTCCTCCCCGTTACCGGCTGCCAGCCACTGTCTGTCAGTGTCGTTCTCCCGTGAAAAAGCTGTTGTTCGCCTGAGCCTTGGCGGGTGCAGGACACATCAACCAGACACTTTATCTTATTACTCAGCGGCCACAGGCACCTTGGCCTTCTCCTTCGGAAGTACATTCGGTTGTCTCACGAACAGGGCGTGCATTCACTGACCAAATTAGGTTAGTGTTCTTGCTGCCCTAACTCAGTCTCCCTCCAGCGTGGGTCTCGGAATACCTCAGGCATATATATGGACTGAGCTGTTCGAGAAAGGGCAAAAGCATATATTTTGTGCCATATTGTGCATGCCATACGTGCATATAGCCTTTGTGTACCATATGCTCGACCTCACACATTGTATTTCATGCTCATTATGTAGTCTGTATGCATTTAAGCCGCAAGCTTTCCAGCCAATGTAAAACATTTCACTATCAGGACTGATGTGCCGAGGTCAGCCAGACCACCTAGATATGGAATCACAAGAGGGACAACAGCCTGCTACGGAGACGGTGATTGCAGAAACCAAAGCGAAAAAAAAAGCAAACACTAGCACTACAACCCTACCTAGTTAAGACTAAAAACGTGGAACGACGACATGTTGGAACACAAGACAAACCTGTTCAGTTATTGAGACTGTGTCGCATGCGTGTGCGTCTGTGAAGGAAAATCGGCATGAAAGGTGCCGTAAGTGTAACCACAGACAAGGACCTGGAAATCACAGCGAAATGGACCTAGACAGTGCAGTGGATTGAGCCAATGAGAGGCAAAGAGTCGAAGGGGGTTCCCAGACCACGCAATATACACACATGCCATACAATCACAGTACCCATAGCTCCAACAACATCCGATTAAACAAGTCCTGGCGGTTAAGCACGGCCAAGGAGAACCCAATGCTCAACGCGTGCTCATCGTACAGCTGATTTGCATTGATGAGACTGCGTATACCATGCCACTTCGGAATGCTCTACGTTAAAACCCAGGTCTAAAGTCTAGCTTCCAACACAACATCGTCTTCGTTGTCGATATTGTAGTGATCGCCAAGGGGATACGGTGCCTCCTCCTCGTCGAGTTGCAATGGTTGACGACTTGAACGACCACCATTCAGGTACACTTGCCGGTGCTGTCAGATTCGGAGGCCCAGACGCAGGATCCTCCGGCGCCGGTCTGGTAGTTGCAGCAGTCGGTGGTTGAAATGCAGGCCTCTGTTACAGGGGAGCAAAGGTCAGCCTCTCCGTCTGTCGCAAAAGGGCGGGGAAGCGCCAGGGAAGCTTAGGGCCAAGGAAACTTACGGCCAGCGCCAAAGCAGCCTGTGTTCTGTCTCTCGAAGACGCTAGGGGCGGCCAAGGCCGTGGTGGCCAGGGCGAGGACGACGGCGAAGAACTGCATGTTGATGCGCTTGGAGTGTAACTGTAGTCTGGTTGCGAATCGAATGTAAGTCGTTAAGCAGATAATGCGATGTGATGACTGGCAGCAAAACAAGCTGCTTTATGTATCTGAACTGCTCGTTCTCGCGTGTGGCGAAAGCCCCCCTTACGTCTATCGTGACGTGAAAATGAAGATTATTAATCATTGATAAACCAATTTTACAGAACATCGGGGCGATGACCGGATAACCTGAAGAGGGTAAATGCTCTCCCAGTATGAACTGCCGATCGTAATAGATCAAGGTAGTAGTAAGTCTACTCGTGGATCTGTTTGCTGCTTGGGGTCGGCGTCCGAAAGAGCCCAGCCCTTCTGTTTGGCTCGGTGTGCTACCGACGTTTCTTGGATGTCCGTGGGAGCGACTCATTCTCACGCCAGATCGTACTCTTGCCCCTTCGTAGGTCTCCAAAGTGAAAAGCACCTAGTTGATAGAACAATACAGGCATGGCAAGTCTGCAAAACAGATGCGTGACTTCAGGATAAGGGTTGGCTCCGAGGGCTAAGCACGTCGAGCTTTGGGTTGACGGCTCCGGAGCATACCACTACTAGCCGAGTAGCCGGCCGGAGGCTCGTAGCAACCGGCTCCAAACCCCTTTGGCAGGCTTCGGCCGTTCCGTGTACAGCTGACGACTGATTCGATCATGTTACATCTATACCTATGTTAGGACTTAATGGGTTTAGCGTAACCAGAAGCTTACGACAACAAGACGTGTATAGAGCCACTATCGCATATAGTTCTGTCGAGGTATATTGGCAGGACGGGCCCGAGGTGCCCCACACCAACTCGCCCTAAATAACGAGTCGGTGACTCGAGTGCTCCTAATCAAGATTCTGGTTCCGTCCGGCCTTGCTTTGCAAATGAAATGACTGGCTAAGCTTTCAACCGGCAGAACGTAGGTTGTCCAGGAGATAGTGTTATGCTCTATGGCGCCTGTAACAACAAGCTGTTGAAGTAAGGGGTCTTGCGAATAGTTCCCTGGACTGGGTCTACTAGGACGGCAGTAGCTGTTACGCTCTGAGTTGGTGTTGAGAGAATGGGCATGAGATGAACCGCGGGCTCGACCACGGGCTCGACCACGAAAACAAGCATGGAAACCACAGTGAGACGGATCTGGATAACTCAGTCAACTGGGCCGACCAGAGACAAGAATCTACGAGAGTACCTATGTGAACGACCTGGGAGTTTACCATTAAAATGGGTGCGTTTTACAGAACCTGCAGGAACTCAACTGACACACACCCGCACTTCAACAGCTTGTACACCTAGAAACAGAGGAGAGGTTTCTAGAGGTGTACGGGGGAGGGAATGAGACTGTGCTTCCTTCACCCCAGCATGGAGGACACCAAAGTGACTGGCGTGGTTTGCCAAACAAATTCGCTGTTACCGAGACATTGTCGGAGAAGAGGGAGCGTTCAACAAGTGATTCCAGGTGAGGTAGGTGAGGTTACTGTTACTGTGTCCCTCATGATTCATCGACTATCTCTTACTGCCCGCCATGACGTCATTGGAGACTGCGTCTAATGCGAATGTAGTGCTCGCGAGTGGATGATGGGGAATGGCCTTGGTTGTTCTGGCTTAAAGTAGGGTGCTTGGCCTTTGCCAGAAAACCGGTAGCCTTGCCGCCTTTTCCTTATCCGACAGCACCTTAACAAGGCTGTGGATATCTGTCGCCTCCGGGGCGGCAAGAGGCCTGGCTGGGAGTCCGGTTGGAGATTTTCCTGCCTGCCTTGAACCTGGAGCTCGACTGTAAAGAGAAGCGTCAGGAGACGATGTTGCGATACGACGCCTGGCCATATGTCCTTCCCTCGGGTGCTGCATTAGATCTGGTTTGAGACGGCCTGCTCTTCCTTCTGATCTCGCCCTGTTCCTCTCAGTACGTGCATGCTCGCCGCAGCAGCGTCAATTTTTGTTGTCCACCATTTCTTGACGCAAGACAAGCAACCAGCATACCCGGTCTCGAGTCAGCCAAATAATAACATGGCATTGATGGCAGGCCCAGATTTTAACGGGTCTTCAGTATATATTCGTTTACCGAGGCAGGAGCACGTGCATGCGGAGCTGCTATTGTGCGCTTGCTTACCTTTGCATAAATCGATATGCACTGGATGTGCAATGGTGCTGACAAAGCTTACACATTTACAATGGGGCCTTGCCCGGGTGCTCAGGGCCTGGCTCAGGCAGTTCGGCTCAGTCTTATAACGGCGACCGCTCAGGGATAGCCGCCTCGATGGGCGAGACAAGTTTGGTTATTGGTCTCGGGGCATGCGACGGCTTTGTTGGCCCTCGTCTTCCCGTGTCCTAAACCTCAACGCCGTCAAACACGCACACCTCCCTCTTCCGCATCTCACCCCTTCACCACCTTGCCGCCCTCTCGCCTCTAAACTCACTGCCGCCGGAATATTCTTAGCACAGCCATTGGCCAGGATCCCTCGACTCGCCCTGCCCTTTCCATCGTCAACCCACGAGGAGAGGCCTTACACATCTGTCACGGCGCGGCTGATTGCCAAACCTCTGGCCTGCCTCCCATCCGTCCCATATCGTCACCTCACAGATTAATCCCCCGTCAACATGTCGACATCCCTGGTGGAGATCATTCACGACCTACGCACTCGCGGCAGCTCAACGCGGCGGGCGGACGCAGGAATCAGTTCATATCTGATTCTGCTCTGCCCCCTTTCCCACCGCCAACGTAGATCATCCATACCGCCAGACGCCTCTTCTCTGGTTCGGTCACCCGCTGCTTACGCAGAATCTGCCCCTTCGTCTCCCCCTGCTCAAACTCGTTGAGACGGCGCCTTGCCTAAGCGTCGAGGACACAACCGTCGTTGATTAGGCCTGCTTACAAACTCGCCTATACTTAATCGAGGGCTCGCAAGTCTGCCGGCGGGCGAGGCGAGGATCAACCCGCTGCATGCAAGTGAAGCCGGCAGCTGTACACGACCATCCGCGCCCAAAAGGGAAGGGAAAAAAAAAAGTTCAACGACCGTCCTGCCAATCAACCAACGTCGTACGGATATTAACCTTGCACCGTGGACGGTCCTGGCGCTGAGATTGGCGCGCACTCTGCACCTGCAGGTCATCGCGAACTCGACGTCGGCGCTTCGCCCGTTCTAGAAGACGTCCCACTTTACAAACTCGCCCTCATCAGCCTCATTCCATCTGTCTGACACATACCGGCCAACGTTCCTGATATCTCAACCTAGAACTGTACCAAGATCGATGCCGACAGCACCTCTCAACATGTCAAATGTCGTCCTCGTCTGCGAGGCCTGCTCGGGTTCTTCAGCCATCCCACCTCTCCCGCACTCCGTCGCTCGAACAATCCCTTGACCTGCAGCGCGACACAACCCCTTGCCCTTCCGACAAACCGTCCACCTTTACAAAACACGCGATCCTCGCTCGCCCTCGGGTCGTCACGCCTCGAGTCGATCTATACGGCATACGTATCCGGAGCACTGGGTCGCTGTCCTGTCTCGTATCTCTCGCCCTGCGAACGCCTTTGGACGAGGAGCCTCATCTCCTTCCGCGTGCCAAGGGAACGATTCTTCCCGAAAGGGGGCCATCCCACGTACCGCGAGCCGTCCAGCCTTTGAACACCAAGTTTCAAAACATACCAGCCGTATCCCCCCTCCCCCTCTCCTCTCAAACACATGTTCCCTCCCACCGTGCGAATCCCGAGTGCAAAGCCCACGGTAGACAGTCTGGTGCGGCGGACGGGAGAGGCAGCAGTCGAGGAAACGGAGAGCACGGGTTCCCGCCTATTCTTCCCAAACTCGCATCTACCCGCCATTTCGAGTAACTTTCCTTCCCCTCTCAAATCCTCAAACGGAACCACGTGCCCGCGCAGAGCCGCACGCACGCACGCATCCATCCCGTCCTTCTGTTCACTCGGGACTCAATCGAACGTGCCCGACTCATGAAATGCCCCCTTCCTCCCGAAACAGCATCTACCATCGTCATACATACCGTGGCCCCATCTCGTCTTTCCCCGTCCGCCCGCCCGTCCTCTTGGTGCAAATGATTCCTACGTTCCTGTCTACTTCGGCAAACAAACCAAATGAACCCCCCTCCAAAAAAACCCCCCCAAAAACCAACCCAAAGCCCCCGCTCTCTGCCTCCTCCCTCACACGTTTCGTTTGGACTGATATCGAAGCGGGATTCCCACCCTCCGCTTGTTAAATCTCAAGGAGACCCGAGCCCACCGGCGAGACCGCGGCAAGCAAGG
>JAIMZG010001707.1:0-15429 GCA_020466075.1 Colletotrichum coccodes
CTTGGAGGGTGTCTTCGGTGGGCCGTCGTCTGGCCTTGATCGTCTTACCATCTGGTATATATCCTCTGCATCTTCCCGGTTTATCCTCTCCTGCTTCTATGTCGACTTCTCGAACATCATCCCCTACCCGGCCTTGCCTTCCGCGCCAGCAACAGGGTCTTCAATCTTTTCGTTCCCCTCCCTTGTCTACGCAGACTTGAAGCACTCGTGCTCCTCAGTCCGACACTTTCTTTGAATCATCGTCGACCTCTCTAGAGACCAGCTCTTGCGCCCTTGCGCAAAGGATCGATAAGATGGCTCTCCATCAGTACGATTACATCTTTGCCATCGGTACCATCTTCGCGTTCCTCGACGCGTGGAACATTGGTATGTGCATAGAGCCTTGACTTCTCAACCTCTGAGCCATGGAAGACTAACCTTTTGCGTTCCACAGGTGCCAACGATGTTGCCAACTCATGGGCCACTTCGGTCTCGTCCCGATCCATCTCCTACATTCAAGCCATGTCCCTGGGTTCCGTCCTCGAGTTTGCCGGTTCCGTCGGTGTTGGTGCTCGCGTGGCAGACACCATCCGTACCAAGGTTTGTTGAGAGACCCACGACAGCTCACCCTCAACGTGTCGTTGCTGATTCCCCCAAGATTGTTGATATCGACCTTTTCGAGAATGACCCTGCCCTTCTCATGCTCGGCATGTGCTGCGCTGTTACCGCCTCCGCCATCTACCTCACCATATGCACGAAAATCGGTCTCCCAGTTTCTACCACCCACTCAATCATGGGCGGCGTCATCGGCATGGGCGTCGCACTTATTGGTGCCGAAAACATTCACTGGGTTTCGCCGAAGGGCGGCATCGACTCCGGTGTCGTCTCCGTCTTTCTCGCGTGGATCATCGCCCCCGGTATCTCCGGGAGTTTCGCAGCCATCATCTTCTCGATTACAAAGTACGCTATCATGCTGCGCAAGAATCCTGTTCTGAAGGGTCTTATTTCCGTGCCCTTTTACTTCGGTATCACCGCCTCGCTTCTGACTATGTTGATCGTCTGGAAGGGTGGTTCCATCAAGATCGGCTTCAGCGATGCCGAAACCGCCGGTATGATTGTTGGCGTTGGTGCTGCCTGGGGTATGCTCATCACCATCTTCTTTGTTCCCTGGTTGTACCGCATGGTGGTCAAGGATGACTGGCAACTGCGTTGGTACCACATCTTCCTTGGACCTCTCCTGCTTCGCCGTCCCGAGCCTCCCGTCCAGCCCGAGGGCCTGAGCGGTGGTATCCGCGACTTCTACGCCGGCCACATGACCAAGGAGGAACTTGACGCTGCTCGCGGCGGCGTTGTCTCCCAGACTCGTAGCAACGACATCGAGTCGGGCTCTGCAGATGGCGAGAAGAAGGTTGTCCAAGACGCTGCTGACTCCGCGACCGTGGCCCCTCGTAACAACGATTACCAGCACAAGGCTCTTGTCGGTCCCCGCCCCGACGGTCCTTGGCACAGCGGCCCTGTTCTCTTCTGGATGGTCAAGAAAGTTTTCCTGTCAGGTGTTGACCAGGATATCATCAACATGCAGAAGAAGGAGAGTGTGCTTACCGGCGACTTGGAGGAGATGCACGCCCGCGTCCAGCACTACGACAACAAGGCCGAGTTCCTCTACTCCTTCATGCAAGTCATGACTGCCTGCACTGCTTCTTTTACCCACGGTGCCAATGACGTCGCCAACGCCATCGGGCCTTACGCCACCATTTTCCAGATCTGGAACACCGGTGTCCTCGCCGGAAGCAAATCCGACGTCCCTATCTGGATTCTCTGCTTCGGTGGTGCCGGTATTGCCCTCGGTATCTGGACTTACGGATACAACATCATGCGCAACCTCGGCAACCGTCTGACTCTCCACTCCCCTGCCCGCGGTTTCTCCATGGAGTTGGGTGCCGCCTGCACGATTATCCTGGCCACGCGTCTCAGTAAGTACATCGCGGCGAGATTCGATGAATCGTTACTGACTTCCAAACAGAGCTTCCGGTCTCTACCACCCAGTGCATCACTGGTGCCACTGTCGGTGTCGGTCTTTGCTCGGGTACCTGGCGTTCCATCAACTGGCGCATGGTCGCCTGGATCTACATGGGTTGGATCATCACCCTTCCCACCGCCGGTATCATTTCCGGTTGCCTGGCTGGCCTCATCGTCAACGCTCCTCGCTGGGGCATGGCCAACTAAGTTGACGGTTTTGGCTTAATGGATTATGGCTTACCCCACGGCTTGATCATGGTCTCTGGTCTCGGCATCCGGGATTAAACTCGTCAGAGTTTTGCCCATAAAAAGAGTGTCTTTTTTCTTTCATCTTATAGACTACTACTCATACCCTCATTAGTACTGTGGCAATTAATTGATTGTATAACCAGATGGTGACTTCCCTGTGTGAGGTCCTGACAATGATTGCAAGATAAACGTTAAGTAGAGATGAAACGAAGCACTATCAAGCACAGGCTCGTGCCGGTTCCATGTGGGCCGCGTCGCCGGCCCCAATGCGGCACCCCCTTCCCGACCGGGGCGAGCGCTTTCGAGATCGCGGTTGCAATACCGAGGCCGCTTATTATCAATCTCACCTTGCTTCCGCAGGCTCAGAGAGTGTTGATTGGGAGTGGTACAAAGCCACCACTAGTGTCAGGTTTAACCTCGGATTATCGCGCCCGGCTTCCAGTGGCCCGTTGATGGAGCTGGAAACCATTGGTTATCCTTCAGGTGAATCGCTTCTGTGTCGAAGACGCCGTGATGGTTGGTGGCGTCTCAGCGAAGCTGATGTGATGGGTTCCAAGCGGGAAGTGCGCGGATGCTTTCATTCGAGGAGTTGACGCCTCTCGAGTCTCCACGCAAAACTTCATCCCCAGGGAGACTTGGCAGATTTTATGCGACAGGGAGTCGTTATTGTAGCACGGAAGAGCTCGAACAAGCAATTCGACTGATTACATGGCACGTTGATCAACAAAGGCTGCAGTTGCATTCAATACAACCGGGAAACTGAGAGCGGACTGCTGAGCTTTATGTTCAGAAGGAGCACTGCTCACTTTTGAGTTTGGTCTCATAGGTGAAGAGGAGGCCTCTACATTCGTAATGTTGGAGGCGTGTTTAGCTTTTTCGGTGATGCCAAGACCGGCTGTGCATTGGACTATGATGCTGACTGTCAGAGTTCTGCGATATTGCCAAGGCTCGATATGAGGGATATAATGCCAAGAGGGTTACTGAATCGGTTAGGAGACTCATTCTGTCCTCTGAACTCGCTGCTACAATCACTGTGTTATCTGACGGAACAGCATGCCCGAGCCAAGACGATTGCATAGCATCAACTTTGACGGAATGTCCTGCCATTAGGGGTTTGGCATGAGACAGGGTTTTGGCGGGGTAGACACAGCCCATCGCAGATTTTGGCATCCTATACCGAAAACGAATTCCAGGAGACGACGAGGTACCATGAAATTAGACTGGGAGGCGCTTCTCCCTTGGTTTAGCATGTCTGCTTGTCAGAATCAGATGACCGACCTCTTTGGCGAATACTAACGACCCGGGGGAATTGTGATGCAAGTGTTCATTGTCTTTGTTTCTGTAGGTTATAACTGAGCTCCCCCACCCCGAGTGGGTCGACCGTCAACAAGCCGCATATCCGAGCACAGTAGTCCGAACGCTGTCTAAGCAGACCGGGCACCTTCTGCATCCAAATGAACGCTTGCATATATAAAGCTACTCATACAGGATATCCATGATGCGTTAATACCCAACAGGTACCACGCAGTCCTTGAGTGAACGTTCTGAGTCTGCACCTGGTACCTAAGAGGAGTCAATAAGCTGCAGGTTTCGATACACTCAGGTGCCATGTGTACCTTGTGGACGACAGAGAACGGGTCCCAATGCGCGTCAGTGTGCGGGGCGTACTCGATCGTATTCATTGTCTCGACGAGCGCCTCGTCCCTATCCCCGTATATGTGACGGAGGAACGCGTAAGTCATGTCGATACCTTGTAAACACTGTCAGTTCTTCAAAGTCTGGGATCAAGAGCCTGATCCACCTCACCAGCGCTGACACCAGAGCTCGTCCATATGTTCCCATCCTGGACCCACCTACCGACGGCACCCATGTGATATCCTCCCCATGCCTCACAACCCCGGCCCATCCCCTCTTGTTCGTCGTAGCCTTCTTCCCCTTCAACACCCCCGACTTGGCAAGAGCTTGCGAGCCGGTGCACACGCTTAGGAGGTAGTCAAGCTGCGGGTACCTGCTGGCCACGAAGTCTTCGACGGACGTGTCGTTTCGGAAGTTCAGTGCCTCCAGACCGACGCCGCCAGGGACGAGAATGACGTCTAGCGCGGGTGCATCGAGGAAGGAGTGCGTTGCGAGGACTGTGGGCTTGATCATCCAGCCCATGTCCATTGGGGGGTCTGTGTGGTCTGGGGGAATGCCGGCGGAGATCGGACCGGCCTGGTGGGCGATTGTTGAGAGTGTCATTTTATGGTAGTAGGACAACTGTCCGCGGGGATGAAGTCAGAAAGGTGGGCTGTAGACAATCATTGAGGCAGGAAGGCACGTACTGAGACAAGGATACCCAACGGACCGAAAACATCGAGAGGCTCGAACCCAGGGAAGAGGACCTGAATGGTGTTAGTAGTTGTTTGGGTTCGAGTTGTCTTCTACCTGGGTTTTAAAAAGTCCCAGAGCACCAAGACCTACAATGCCAATGTTGAGAGTTCTCTTAGCATTGAAGGCGTTTTCGGTCGCATTCTGCCCGACTACTTGGGCTACAAATGCCATGAGCAGGCAGGCGACTAAGTTGATGGATCGTAAACGAATCGCCATTTCTGCCAATGTGTAACAATATGGAATGCTTTTACTGTTGAAGACGCGACATCCGAGCCTGGTCTGGCCGTCGTGTCTTTATATGGATACCTTAGTTGTCATATTCTGTTGAATCAATGCTATTGGCCACTTGGTCGCATTCCGAATAGCTTTCACTCGGCTGCTCAGACCTACATGCAGTCACAGTGTTCGAAACCACGGGCATCCCAGCGCCCCCATTTGGTATTGATTGGCGAGAATGGCATCTTTTGAATGCAGAAGCTAGGGCACTCGCTTTAGTCCGCTTGTTTGGCAAAGAGAGCACCCTCTGGCTGCTATAAATGGGTGAAATGGTGTTACATCGGCCAGAAAGCATTACAGTATCGGGAACCAGGTGACAGAGCCAGGTCTAGAGGGCTATCATGGGGTCTGGGGTATGAGGCGAGAACTTGCAGCGGGCCGTAATGAGGTGCTGCCACACGCAGCGAAGCGACGCTGACAGGCGGAACTGGGCGCGGGGACTATAGGCTGTTGGCTGTCGCCGATATTGCTTTGATATTACTCTGCATAGAAACCTGCTCAAACACACTCACCAAAGTTTTCGTGAAAATCGGAACAACGGCACTATGTCGATTGCGCATTCTTTACATTCGTATCGTCTGTCTCGCAGTCACTGTTGTAAAATTCCACATGAACCCCGCCCGTCTTTCTGCGTGCCATTCCCAAGTTGAGGGCGACTTTCGATTTAACATGTTCGAAGGAGCGTGTATTAACGTGCCCCATTTCCCTCCCTTCTTCATCGCCAAAGTCGTGTCAAGCTAAGGCGTTCACAATGATAGGTATTAGGAGCGCGGTATCATGGATACAGGAGTCATCGAGTCCAGTGACGCGCGGCACTCCGTTGCATCCAAAAATGCCTAATCTAATCCACCGTTACATTCTCATCTCCACGGCTAGAGCCTGTCGCGGGGCTACACGGTATGACGGACCGGAGGAGTCCGCCCGGGACTCGGACGTCCGACCTGGCCGAGGTCCACCTGGTGGGACCCGGTCCCGTCCGTCCGTGCGTTCCTGGGCTATCGGCTTGGTCCCGCTGAGGACGTCTTGGCCCTTACATTTACCGCGAAAAGTATAGAGAGCCTCCGAGCTTAGTCAATCCGCTGCGATGCCACTTCCCAGGCGCATTACTGTATGATTCTGTAACTGACTGTAAAGTGGAAAGCTTTACTATCTTACGGGACGGAACTCCATCTTCTTCACATGTCTAATGGCTAGAATGAGTCCCGTGGCGCCTTGTTGCGCGTACTCATCAACATCTACCGACTGAAAAACATGTCGAAGTTAAGGGGTAATTTCTTCACTTGCACGATAGACAGCTGGTTCGGCAAACACTACTTGTCAATCGCACGCAATTGACCCAGGGTAATAACTTCGAAGCATTTGGATATACTCTGATGGTCATCTCCTAGAACCACCTCTCTGTGTTTACTCAAAGCAGGTCTCTTTTTTTGTCAATGCCCCGATATCAGGAAAGATCCTGAGGGACGCTGAAGAGACCAACAGGACCAGCAGAATCGCCAGAGCTGACAGGCGGGCGAGGGACGAGGGGTTCAAATGACTCTTACCCACTTCTAATATCGGCCGGCGTCAACCAAGGGCTCCGATTTGCCAGAGGCACAAAACCCGAGTCGAGTTCGCCCTCAACCGACATAAGATGTGACTCTATCAAGGACCCATACCTACTGCGCCGCAGCCCGGGCTGCAAAAACACGCATTTTCGCGCGATTCGACGTTAGCGCATGAGAACTTTTGTGCCTCGGCATGCATGGGAAAGGTGCCAATTCCCCAGCCTGAAACTCCTGGTGCAATCCCGAACAAAAAGGACCATATTATGTCGCGTGGCCCGCAGAGAGCGGTCTTGCCTTTTGTTCTTCCGCCTGCATGTGACGGTTCGATTCTTCAGGAAACGATTCTATGCGGCTCGGACGCCGAACAGCAAAAACCATGATTACCCGAACTATCGTCCTGCCAACTGTAGTGCTAGCTATCAAGGTCGGGGCTCAATTAATACCCTACGGCTGATGGAGCTTTGGTGGCTACGCTCAGCCATGCGGTGATTTCTACATTGGTGTCAACGACACTGCTTGGATCGACGCAGTTGCGACCAGCACCCGAGCGGCACCTTCAACATACCTGGATACGAGGTATCCAAGCCGTGGCCAGGGAGGCCCATGTCTGGCTGGACTCTATCGATGACTGCGGTCGAAATAATCAACACCACGATACGTTTTGCAGCTGTTCTCTGTCTGTCCACATATTGCCCGATATTAACCGTCTCTCCAGCCATCGATATCTTTATGTTCCTCTGTTTGTACAAGCAAGTAAGAACAGTCAGGTAGCGGTTGTAACACGGGGCTGATTTCAGACCTGGTAAGCATCGCTCCAACGTCATGGTGGTTGATGCAATACCAAGATTCACGAGCTGACAACATGCCAAGCTGCAAACGACCCGTTTTGGATTCATGGACCGACTTCTGCCTAAACTAATACACCACTACAGCACAGCAACAGCAGTCCGCGCTCCAAGATAAATATGCATGGGCGTCGGCCTGGTGGTTTCAGTGTCTGCAAATTTGTCAAATCATCAATTGCCTCGGCTTTAACAAGACATTCGAGCAAGTATGGGATACTCGGTGCCCAGCTGCCACTTATGCGGCGTCGATTTCAACATTGGGCGCCTACGCAATCTCGAAGAAGCCCAGGCCCAACCTACGTTACCACCTGCGCTCCTTGCCGACGTGGCACGATACATCGAGAATGCCCGTTGCAATGCATTCGGATGCAATGGCGGCGATGGTATGGACGGATGCATGTCCCTTGCGTATAAACCACCCGGAAGGGAAGCTGAGGAAGAAGAACACATCCCAGGCCCGGATTGCACTCACAAAGGAGGCTACATGGGTCAGTTCATCTCTTTGCAGGAGATGCACGGCTGTTCTACCGTCCAGTGCCTCGTGCCCAAGCCCGGCAACTGGGAATCTGAAGACGACGACGAGGAAATTGAAAGACATGGGGATTTCTTCCTGAGCGGCCTCTGCGATTACATGCCCTCGAGAGATATGGAATGGCTCTCGGTATCTCCTCCGCGCCACGAATGCGGAGATCCACTTGCGGACAACTATAAGATTTCTGACGAGGATGTACTCAAAATGGCCATGCCGTTCCACACTGCTTGTTTCGAGGTCTTCAAGCGTGCTTCGCTGCATAGATCTGGCACCATCGACGTCCAAGGCTTGATGGACTGGTTTCGCATCGAGGCCGACTCCTGGAGTTTTGAGCTATTTCCGCGTTCCGCAGCCGTCAATCGCGGACGGAATCAGTGGTGGATACACTGCAGAGGAGATGAACACCTAGTCGCAAACCCGTGTTTTGTGCCTGGACTGCAGGAACTCTTGAAAATACACGTGAAGAGTTCCATCAACGATGGATACTCGGGTCGAGAAGCCTCTGTTTTTGGGGCAACAGCGCCATCTTCATTCAAGGCAGAGCGCAGATTCGCTAAGCTACCTTGTGAGCTGCGAATCCTCATTCTCTTTGAATTGGAAACTCCGGACATCATAAACCTCCGCCTTGCCTCCCGTACGTTCCGCCACCTCCCACAGTCTGTCTTCCACACTCTCCTTCAACGTAGGAAGCCCTGGCTTTGGGAGGTATGGTGCGAGCTCCCTTACTCTTTCTGGGCAGCGACCACGTGTGAATGTTTAGCAAGGGAAGAAGCAAGTTGGCTACAAGAGAAGGCGGCTTTTGGGGAGTCCGTTGATGAACTTTCCGAAGGGTCCGATCATCTGTCGGAAGCGCAAGAACAGGGGACTTATTCTCTCAAACAGGAGTTCCAGCAAGCTGCCGAAGCTAGGGATGACTGGCAGAAGGACGTAAATGCTCCTTTACTGCCATCCATGCAGACTGACTGGTGCGGGATCTTTGTTGAGGTTGAGAAGCGGCGCAACAGTATCCTGGGGCTGATGAATCGGGAAAGGATTTGGAAGGATTGCGAAGAGATCTTGGACCGTATTGAGAATTGCCGACGCGGGGGACGAATTCGGCCTGCACTCGAGTTGGTGGAAAGTCCTTGTTCAAGCCAACTACAGACTACGCCAGCTACTCCTGCTGGATGACAAGGTGTTGACGAAGAGCACCCTGTGATTTTTATAGTCTTGATGTGATATGGAAAACGGTGTTCTGGCCTAATGCCCAAAAGCCCTGAAAAACATATTGCCCGTCAAAACTTGCAGCTGTCTTGTGTTCGTCTTGAAAATTGTAGGGTCTCAAACTAGGCGGCAATGCGTTAATTGATAGACGGAAAGCCGAATTCTACTGCTCCTCCCGGGGACTTAGTAAGGCTCGAGAACAATACTCGATCATACTCACTCATAGAAGGAGAGTCGGGATAGTCTTACTATCAACTACATGTTCCGTTACTACGCGAAGAGGGCACGAGATCCGATTGAAGCGAGCCTCCCTTAAAGACCTGACTGCTAGAACGTTAGAAATAGAGGAGCGGGGCAGTCGATTTCAACTCAAGACTCCAATGCCGTCAAATAGAGCATTTCATGGCTCGTAGGGTTGAGCCGAGTTGACCAGGCCATGTTCCAAATTCTGTTTAAACTTGTTGAAAAACGACCAATATTTATCCGAACAAACCAATCTGACCCATCACGACGTAGTCCAGAGACAGGAGACGGGTACACTCCTCACAATCTGGCCATCAGTCTCGAACTCTTGCACGGATTATTGGTTGTCATGACCACACGTCCACACCGGCTGAACGTAGGGAGTATTTTTTCTTTACGAAAGACACAGAAATTTGATCTTCTTTTTTATATCTTTTTGAAAGAGCGATACGGGAGTATCCAAGGTCCTGGCCGTAATAGGCGCCAGCACCTCCTTGAACATCGATATTTACTTGCTCGAACCGATAAGGGCTGTGGGACGGCGGGTCGTTCCCCTGTGCTTTCAAAATGAGGCTTAGCCCGATTGGAGGGGCGGGTCGGCCCTGAAAGTGGGATGTGGGAGTGGACCTCTCCCCCTGACTTCCCCTCACGAGAAAAGCTTGGCTTCTAAGGGTCTGTATAGCCTGACTTATCTTCTTGAGCTCCGTCCCCAAGCTTCTCAGTCACTTCCTTGATGATCCTTAACGTCTTGGGCTTTTACGCATTGCATATATTTCAACATCATACGGGACAGTAGGCTTGCTTTTGAATTGTACTAATACTCATTGCTCCTGAGCCTCTTGTCAGACCTTGGAGATGGAGATATGCAGAGGGAGAACCTGCAACATCAACTAATTGTACTAATTTGGTATAGGTTTGCATGGCCGCCGAGCTGAAGGCGGGGTAAAGTGAGTCATTCTGTCAGCAATGATGTCACTGATGAGGCATTTGATTAACTATAGTGTTACTCGAGCCAGCGTATCTTGGATATATGTATCGCGATGCTGGACGTTTTCCGGAGCCCATCCAGTAACGATCAGCCTGAGTAGGATTCTTTTGCTGCAGGTATAGAACCCGAAACCAATCCGCCATGGCGACAGATTCCACCAGCGCTACCAGCCCCCAGGGCATTGTCTTGTACGACGTGGCTTATGCACCCCCCTACGAGAAGAACACTTCTGCCCCGAACCCATGGAAGGCACGGTATGCCCTCAATTTCAAGGGTGTTGCGTACTCGACGCAGTGGGTGCAAATGCCTGATATTACCAAGGTGCGACGCGGCTTGGGAGTGCCGCCGTGTCGCAAATTCCTAGACGGCACCGATTTTTACACTCTTCCCATCTTGACAGACTCCAAGACCGGGTCGGCCATTGGCGACACACTCGATATTGCCAACTACCTGGAAAACACGTTTCCTGGCGCAGGGGCTGGAGATCTCTTTCCATCTCAGAAACTGGATTATGTGTGCCCTGGGGCCGCGGACATCTACGTCCCACTGTCCGAGCGTGACGACAATGTCCACGCCGACTATGCCCAGTTCAACACCAACGTTGACACGGCATTCACCTTGCACGCCCAACTGACTGCGCAAGGGGCATGCTGGGACCCGGCGTTGGAAGACTCGATCAAGGCAGAATTCGCTCGGCGGGCCGGGGTGCAGTCTTGGGCCGACATAGAGATCCACGGCGAGGCGCGCGAGAAGCTGAAAGACTCGCTGCGGGTCACTCTACGCGACCTAGCTGCCATGTATCAACGAGACACGACAGGGCCGTTCCTTCTGGGTAACAAGCCTTCTTATGCGGATATCATTGTCGGCGGTTGGTTACGAATGCTGAACGTGACGCTGCCGGACAGCGAGTGGGAGGAGTTTCAGGGATGGTATGACGGTGTTTTCGGAAAGCTGCATGCCGCACTACAAAAAAAGTTCGGTGATGTAAAATAGTCTGGTTTGAGACCCAAAAGGCATGGGTAATACAGTTGTTACAGTGCTGACAGCCTATATGTATCAAGCCTTTTCGGCTTGGAAGGGTGGATATATAGGGGTTGTTAGCTTTCTAGGCCAAAGGCGATTGAACCTTTGCACCCCAAGAAGGAGTAAAATGCCACTTGGTATTGCAGTACTTTGGCTCTAAGAGTCTGCGGCTGTGAGGATTCCGATGCTTTATCTTCTAACTCACACTATCAGTCTGTGAGTTCACTAGGCACTGACAATGTTCGATCTTTCTGCTCTTAGTGCTAGTTTAAAATTTCCAGCCTTGAACCGAGAATGCAAAGCCTCGGAGTTATCTAGAGCAAAAACGGCGTTGTGTTATAGAAGCAAAACCGTCCTTTGGAGTCTAGATTGGGGTTGTAGTACGTCTTTCCTAGATAATTGTATCAAAACATATCTTAACAGGGCGGAAAATAAAGAAGCTACGAACTCATACTGGCAATAGCCATGTTCACGTTGTCGGCGACACAAAAAGGGGCTTTTGGAGCTTCCCTTATTCATCAAAGCAAATTATTGTCGAGTTTTGTCCTCGACCGCGCTCTATGCACTCAGGACTACTCTTCTGGGGAATATGGGCTTGGGGAAAGGGTAGTTTAGAAATGGGTCCTCGTAGGCTTGCAATCAAACGGATTTACAGGTGTATGTGGGTGCAACCCAACCTTTGACATTGCTCCAGATGAAAGGTTTCTGGTCTTTTGTTGTCGCAAAGCTGGTGGAGTACCCTACAGGTAGGATAGTGATCGAAGCTTATTAGCATGCGTGGAAGCGGCAACCGAAGTCTCGTATCATTGAACGTCATATCGGAGGCGAAGACGGTTGCTGAGAAAAGGAGATGTACATGCTACCATTAGTAATGCTACCATTAGTAATGACGTCCTGCAGAAGAAAAAAAGGCAGATTCTTTTAGATGTTTCCATCTTCTTTAGGGGTAACTTAGAAGGTGTGGCATGAGAAGCTTGAAGGCCGAATACGACTCGTCTCCGGACGTACAATCTCAGCAACCGAAATGTTAACACTGAACTGTTACTTGTCGAATTCAAGAAGGTCGACTGCGAGATTGGGAAGCCAGAGAAGACAGTGAAATATATACTATCTGATACAAGTGTTGTGATAAAGGCAGCTCCTTTGCTAGTGATTGGACAACAATATCTTGCATAAGAAGAAAGACGACAAAGATGTAGGTGTAAACCTGACTGGATATTGGGCATAAATCCCCATCATGGAGTTCTTAGCCACTCAAGACCTTGTGACATATCGCATGGCCATTCTTCTCTGTCCGAGGTCGATGTTTCTCTACTCTTTAGCAGCGCTCGTTGTTCGGGTCAATGCTATATGGAGATGGTTAGTGTTAAGAAGGTGTGTTCCGTTAACGCCGAAAACGTACCGGAACCGCCAACCGCTGGTGTCGGTCTCACCACCGCGGAGGCAGTTGTCAATCTCGTTCCGGAGACGCAACGTGCAGTCGTCATCCCGAAAATCAAATCCAGCACCAGCGTTCAGATTTCCAACCGACATTCTGATGCTCTGGGTGGGAGAAACGTTGACGCAGGCGTTCTTGAACTGGCCAGGCTGAAAACCCCCCTGAAAAGCTCCAGCCTTCCCGTCGTATCCTTCGCAGGCCCTCTGAGCGTGATATCTGGCGTTCACTTTATTTTCAAAGGCCGCACCAAACTGAAAGCACCTTGTCGAGGCGGTGTCGATGCCGATGCCCAAAGGGCAGTGAAAATGGCCAAAATAGTGGCTGTCTTCATGTTGCCGGCTGGGGGTCTGAGTGTTTCTCAAATAAAAAGATGTTTATATGTTTTGAGAATTCGAGGTCTTACTGATGCCAATGTTCTTTTGCTTGGAGATAAATTGCAAGGAATGTTATCATTTGAAGCCGGCAACGATGCCGCTTATATAGGCTGTGGTGATTTTTTAAAGAGACTGTAAACACATGTGCGTCCGAGTCTGTGGCATGTTAAAGAAGACATATTCTTCGTTAGTTCAATCAGTGATATACTTTGATTTCCTCGGTTCAGCTAGGTTACTGATGGTCATCACAGCTTGATCGATCTAGTTGTGGTACTACTTCAATTCACACAATGCAGTAAGGCCTGCTGGTGGTGGGTAAACAAACTCGACCATTTTGGGTATTCGAACTACTTTGAATAGCTCAATTCGACAGTTCAGTGGTGCGCTGTCTGCCTGGAATCTTTAGATTGCATCCTATTTGTAGTACATCTGGCGTAACTGCTAGCGCTTACGCAAGTCTAAGCCTTATTTTGTGACGCCATCCACGTCTCACTGTGTTTTTGCTCCAGTGACTGCAACTACCATCTGTTTTTCCAGTGACATGAGCTATCAGAAAACGAGTTTCAGCTTCGAGATCTTCGTGTAAGGCGAATCTCTCTGCAAGACTCACGTCGGCACCTAGATAAGTGGCAGCATTTATTGTTCAAAACTTTGCACGGACCTATAGAAACTTTCTCTGTCAGTACGGAGATAATGGTGCGTGAGCCAGCACATCAACATTTCATGTCTGGGCTTTTGGGGTAAAGTGGCAAGACAATTGTCGAGTTTTTCCAGCAGATCCGCAAGCTGGATACAATTCAGCGGATCGTGGTGGTAGCTGGGGTTGTCCAGGAGAAGGCAGTCTCTGACGTCCTGGAGCCGCTAGCAAGCGGCGCGGATCTGAGTCTCGTTGCACTGCGTCTGTCAGAGAACAAGTTCACGGGCAAAGGAGGCACGGATACTGGTAACAGAATCTTCAAAACGACCCAACTGCCCTAAGTGGGTTGTTCCAGATGGATTGAGACCGAATAACGAGTTTGAGTGGTTTCAGAGACCGCATTGTTTAATAATCGATCCGCGGCACCAGACATGTCCGCCAGTACAACACTAATGCGATCAGCTGTGTGAAAGTAGGGTGGTGGCAAATGTGAAGTGGCCAAGACATCGCCAGCAGCAGGTCATTGGTATATTCAGCCGGTCTGTTTAACTTGTCCATGCAGGTCTCGTGATGTGCAGCCACCGCACATGCCGCACCACTATCATGATGAGTTATCTCTAGGACCTGACCAGCTGCACTTCTGAAAGTCAGTCACTTACCCATGTTATTGATGAAGTTGCTGAATAAATCTTTTCTAAAGGGGTCATACCTTTTTGGACGTAGTTTCTGGAGCATGACTCTAACGCGACTCTCTATATCCTGACGATCCTGTCGGCACTGTACTACACTATAACTTAGCCTCTGGGCAATGTGATTATTGGTCTTACTGCTTTAGAGGGTTTAGTGGCCAGTAAGTTCGTCTATTAGAACTAAAATGCTACAGCAGCCCAGCAGCAGAGGCAGACCAACAGCCCGGTAGTAGTAAGACATTATATAGGTAGCTGGCCTGGAGCTAATATGGGCACAACCGCCTAGCGCAGCCACTGTAAAATCCCCATTCATGTGTCTCTGTTCCCAAAAGTGGTGCCAACCAGGCCCTTAACACGGTCTTTTCTTGTCTTTTTGTTCATCCTCAGTTGATCTTGAATTGTATATATCATGGCTATTTGCTGTGGCCATATGGCCAAAGGCCGGCCGGTGGGTCACGTGGGAAGCTACCCGACTTTGAGCAGATCGCAACCTACACGGGGCCTCTGGCCAAGATATTTAGCCCAGCCAGCCAGCTAGCTAACTTCATATAATTACATCCTTACCTTCATCTCTGCTGCTACAGCAATACAGAGCTTTGACTACACAGTCCCGGTTGCAGTCCATAGATGTGAAGTTGGTAGGGGCCGTCGAGGCAACGCCGCAACAGTCATAAAGGTAAAAAAACATAGCACAGCTCCTGTCGATATGGTGATTTGATCCTCCACTCGGTCAGCAATCATCCGACTTGGGCATAAACATACCAACCAGTGAGTCGATCTAGTCCGAGCGGCTCAAGAGACTTAGCACCAGCTCGATGACTCCTCTTGTCTGCTGCTATCGCTACCTAATTAATGTTTTATCAGTCTTCCCCCAGCCTCACGACATCTCGATATTCGTATTCTTGGCTGGACTATGGCGGAGCCCTGCGGCACCAGTGCCAGTAAGAACATTCACATGTGTTGGAACAACGGGCAAAAGCAAGGCAATTGGGAATGGCCCGTTGCGGGCCCGCGCGG